>QRFJ01004907.1:0-200474 GCA_006176705.1 Cocos nucifera | reverse complement strand
CCTCTAACAAATCCATTGCAACCTTGAAGAGACCTTTAGTGCTCTTAAGAAGTACAAGATGAAGTTGAACCCAACCAAGTGCACCTTCGATGTGACCTCGGAGAAATTTTTGGGATTCATGGTGTTGAGATGTGGGATTGAGACAAATCTAGAAAAAATTTAGGCTATTCAAGAGATGACCACTACAAAAATAATCAAAAAAGTTTAGCGCTTGACTAAAAAAGTGGTGTTCCTAAACCGCTTTATCTCATGATCGGCCGAGCAATGCATGCCCTTCTTTCAAGTTCTTAAATAGCCAAAGAGCTTCTACTGGACGGTGAAATACCAATAGGCATTTGAGGAGCTTAAAAACTACCTCAACTTATCCCCACTGTTGGCAAAGCCTGAGCCCAAGAAAGAATTATTCTTGTACCTAGCAATCTCTCCGATAGCCCTGGCAGTAGTCCTGGTCAAGGAAGAAGCGAAAGTGTAGTGGTCGGTCTACTACATAAGCCGAGTCCTAAGGGATGTAGAGATCAGGTACTCTAAATTAGAAAAATTGACTTACTCTCTTCTAATTACTGCTAGGAGACTTCGACCTTATTTTCAGGGGCACACCATAGCTGTCCTCATGGATCAACCAATTAAAGCAATCCTTCATCAAATGGATACCTCCAAAAGAATGACAAAATGGGCAATCAAGCTTACAGAGTTTGACATCAACTACTGACCTCGACCATCAATCAAAGCCTAGATTTTAGTAGATTTTATAGTAGAATGCACCATTCCAGATGAGGCCGAGCTCGAATAGTACGAAACCAGCATTCCATGGTTGTAGTCGAGCCCCTCCGAAGAGAGCGCCAACCTTTTCGAAGGCTTTTGGGTCCTGTACATGGATGGTTCATCCAATGCTACTGGAGCAGGTGTGGGGTTGATCTTGGTTAACCTCGAGGGAGTCATCGCCGAATATGCACTACACTTCGAATTTCCTGTGACTAATAATGGGACCGAATATGAAGCTCTGATTGCTGGATTCAGAATAGCAAAAGAGTTGGAGGTGGATTGGCTCCAAGTTTTCAATAATTCCCAGTTGGTGGTCGGATAGGTTAGCAACAACTATGAAGCCCGAAAGGAAAGCATGATGAAGTATCTTGAGAAAGTAAAAAATTTGGCTTCGGCCTTCAACAGTTTTAGCATTCAATGGATTCCAAGGATGGAAAATATGAGAGCCAACCTTCTATCTAAATTTGCCACTTTAGCCCTAGTCAAACTATCCAAAGAAGTATTTTCTAAAATTCTAAAGTGCCCTAACTCGCAGGAGTCACAGCCTGTTCTGCAAGTTGAGCATGAGCCAAGCTGGATTGACCCACTAGTTGCCTACCTCAAGGATGGAGTTCTTCCTCATGATCCAAAAGAAGCTCGAAAACTCAAAAATCAAGCTTTTTGATATGTTCTATATGAAGAAAAGCTGTATAAAAGATCGTATTCTCTACTGCTCTTGAGATGTCTCCGACATTCAGAGGCCGACTTCGCATTATGAAAAGTGCATGAGAAAATTTGTAGAAGTCATGTAGGGGCCAGATCCCTATCACAAAGACTACTTTGGCTGGGGTACTATTGGCCGATCTTATACCATGACTCTTTAGAGTATGTCAAGAAATATGACCGCTGTCAGATAAATGCAAACATACAAAGATAGCTGACCTTCGAGCTTACTCCACTAAGCGCACCTCGGCTATTCGCACAGTGGAGAATGGATATACTTGGCCCTTTTCTAATGGCATCCGGGCAACAAAAGTTTCTCCTAGTTGCGATCGACTACTTCACCAAATGGATCAAGGCCAAACTATTGGCAAAAATTACTGAGGTTAAGGTATAGGACTTCATCTGAAAGTCAATCATCTACCAGTTTGATCTACCCCAAACTCTAATAATAGATAACGGATGATAGTTTTTTGGAATGAGGTTCACTGAGTTCTATGAAGATCTAAACATCTCCCAACACTTCACGTTAGTGGCCCATCCACAGATAAATGGTGAAGCAGAGTGTGATGGAAAATCCTAATTTCTTGGATCAGATTTGTTCAGATCTGATTGGATTGAGAGGTATATTTCAAAAATTCTTCTCTCATATCTAGATCAGATCTGACACTTTTTAGATCTAATTTATGATCTGATAATTAAGAAAATAAAACTAAATTAATTCTAAATTAATTTTTACCTTGATCTTGGGTAATTCGATTATCCGTTGATGATCCTGCAAAAACTCTAAGGTTCTGAATCTAGCCATGCAAGCGCCTGACCTCTATCGATATTCACTCAGACTGGATCTGGAGATCCTTTTCTTCTCTTTCTTTTCTCCAAAAATTAGATCTGGATCTGATTTGGAGGATCTTCAAAACTTTTTCTGAAGATCACCCATCGTCTCTGCAGTAGTGCTGCCTTCTTCCTTTTTCGTCACCCTTTCTTGCTTGACTTGCACTAATCAGAAGAACCCAACTTTCTTGGGCGTGGAGAGGAGGGAGAGGGGCAGATGGTGGCATGGAGAAGGGAGAGTGATAGCCTTGGGGCGTGGCTTAGATCAACTCTTGAAAGTGGGCGCAGACAGGGTCTATTTATAGACTCTGCTGCGCCATGCAGTGCTGCATCACCCCAACCAATCGCATTGCTTCATTCAATCAGATCTAAATCTGATTGGAGGGATGAGAGACCCATAGATTCATCCTAAGGTGGTGCCTAAGACTGGTCAAAGTCTATAGGTGAGGGTCACCTAGTTTGAATCCAACAAGCAACCTGGAGTCCCATCCGTATGGGACTCCAACGTCCCTATCCATGGGTGCACGGCATCCTAGGTGTGCGCCCCCTTTCTTTCCAATTTCCAAAGAGGGGACAAGCCCCTATCTGCTCTCCAATAAGTACGTGACACATGGGCAGATGTCCAAGGGTCAAAGGTCAACATTTGACTAAGTCAAAGTACAAGAATTAGTAGGTGATAAAAAATGATAGGTATTGTCTCAAATTTATCTCATAAATTAAGACAACCCCTTTTTGACTTGGACATGTTAGATATATGTGCCCTAGAAGCAAGAATTGGCTGACACTTGTAATACACTTCTAGGGGCAAAATTATAATTTTGACTATAATAAATAAAATGGATTATTTTCTATCACATATGTGTATTTAGTGTCTGTGATACATCCTTTGAGTTAATGGTAATGATAATTCATATTTTTAAGAGTTGAAAATTTAAGACATGAATAATCATTGTTAACTCATAAAATGCTCCCGACCATAGATCATCACGAGGATGGTGATTGATCCAGAAGGTTGGTGTACAATCGCTTCTCTTTAGTAGATGAATCTTGAGTCTATGGTGTAGAGACACCGGAGTGAGAGTACAGGTACTCGTTAGAGAATGAGGACACTGAGCGTGACCACCTCGAGTAGTCATTAGGAAGTCTACCTTCTTGTCAATGACTGACTCGATGCAGCAGTAGTGTGTTTGGTTCTTTGATCTGAGGTGCATCGGCAATTCACCTTGAGGGTGTTATAGTTTGACTACACCATTACTTGGTCTCCTAGCCATTCGAAATCCTAAGGTGTATGTTGGCTGTAGCATATTCATTGTAGGAACTGGATGGCATCAAGATGGAATCTATCTACCTCGATGGTAGAGGAGCAGCCCTATGATGATCATGAGAATCAAGTCTAGAAGTCCATGGCCATGGTAGAATGAATTAATAGAAAGAGTTTCTATTTAGATTTTCACATCGAACTCGAATCGAATAATTACATCATATGATAGAAACTAGGGTTTGACGAGTTTACCTTAACCCTAATCTGATCGGGGCTCAAGATAGAAGAACTTAATCACACAGGTAGCTGCACCAAGAGGTTCACATTCAGCTCTGATGGGTTGCCACCATATACTGCTAGGTATCACTGGTGGATTTTGGGAGCAATTAGAATGATTTAGATGATCGATCATTCTAGCTGTTCGAATCAGAAGAGTTCTGATCCATCGAAAGGAGTTTCGATGATGTCGATGATAGAGATCATGACATATCCCATTACCATACAAAACTGAACCTAACTGGGTCACACAAACAAGGGTTTGAATCTGGAGATCATCAATTGAACTGGTCCAGTTCAATTGATCTAAATGAGATTCAATTAGGTTCAAGGAAATCATACTAGCACTCGATTGAACCTAACGTTCTTCTTTTACTATCATAAATAAGTTGTCCTACCTGAGCCAAATGAGTTTGTGCTCAATTAGAGGCCTTCATATGGTTTGACTGGAGGTTGTCCAAGTCAGAAAAGGTTGTCTTATTTTGTAAGACATTACCTGCCATTTTTTGGTCACCTGCTATTTCTTATTCTTTGACTTTGGTCAAAAGTCTAACTTTGACTGGTCAAATGTTGACCATTGATACTTTGACTTTTGACCACATGTCATGCACCTATTGGAGAGCTGGTGGGGGCCTGTCCCCCTGCTAGAACCTGGCAAGAAAGAGGGTGCACGCCACCCTAGGTGTGTGCCCAAGTTGGAGGCACCTAGGAGTCCCTGTTGGACAGGGACTCCATCTCCTTTTTGGATACCAATTACAGTTCTCCTAAGAACCAACTTTGACTGGTCTTAGGTACCCTCTAAGGAGGAATCCAGAGGACTCTATTCCCACCAATCAGATTTAGATCTGATTTCATAAAGAGTTATGATTGGTTGGGAAGAAGAGGAGTTGGATCACACTTAGTCTATAAATAAGACCCTACGCCTAACCCAGATTGTGATTGGAAGTGATTGAAAGGAATCAAAATTCCCCATGCCCAAGGCTGCCTCTCCCCTCTTCCTCCATGCCAAACCACCTTCTCCCCTTCCTCTCCACGTCCAAAAGGAGTTTTGGATTTTTGGTTGGTGCGATCCAGATCAAAGAAAAGCAACTGAAAGCTAGAAGGCTGCACTGCTGCAAAGGACGACTGCTGATCTTCAAAAGAAGTTTTGAAGATCCGCCAGATTAGATTCAGATCTGATTTTTAGAGATATGATAGAGAAGAAGAGGATCTCCAGATCCAGCCCGAGTGGATATCGGTAGAGGCCAGGCACTTGCGTGGCTAGATCCAGAACCTTCCGCTGCATACAGGATCATCAATGGGTAATAGGATTACCCATATCAAGGTAAGTTAAATCTGATTTAATTTATCTAATTTTATTTTGATTTCTAAAATAATAATAATCAGATCTAAAATATATCAAGATCTGATTGGGATCAAGAAAAATTTTTTTAAAATATACCTCTTGATCTGATCAGACCTAAACGAACCAGGACTGGGAAATCAGGATTACCCTACAACTGGTATCAGAGCCAAGGTTCTAAAAGTATTTAGATCTAATTTTAAATTTATTTTAATTAAAAAATAAATAATTTTAATGTCACATGAGATGTGATCAGATCTAAATCAGAAAAATTAAATTAAATGATTAGGATCTAAGATTAGAAAATATGCATGACTAGTTCTAAAATAGAATAGTTCTATAGAATAGTCTTGCATGTTTTTAATTTAATTTGATTAAATCATATTTTAGATCTATTTATTTACTATTTTCTAATATTAATAAAGTATAACAACATCTAAAAAAATAGTAAATAAAATTATTTTAATTTTAAACATCAATAGATGTGATTGATGCATGTCTAGACTAGTTGGTAGAATAGTTCTACATAATTATCTAGATTAGAATTTATTTGATTAGATCAATTTAAATCTAATTTTTTAGATTATTATGAGATAATTTAGATCTAAAAATATGCATGATTTGATACATGAGATGTATGCAAAATTGCCATGATTAGATCTAATTTATATATGAGATATATGATATAGATCTAAAACTATTTTGTAGTATTGCATGTTCCTGATTAGGCATTCCTCTTGGCATCTTGTCATAAGAACGAAGAAGTGTTTAAAGGCCCCCTCTTCCCATTCGATGGGATGTTCTTATGATGTGTAGGGGTGCTGCGTGTTCGTCCTTAATCAGAAATCCAAAATTTACTTTCTACAAAACCCTAGATCCTGAAACCTTAGGATTTATTGTGCAAATTTTATTTATGAACCCTACTTAATTAAAAATTAAGATTATGAAATATCAATTAGATCTAAAATTGAGTATTTCAGATCTAAGACATATTCATAATACTGGGTTCGGGCTTGGATAGCTCAATTAGGTCTAAGCGGTAGATCAAACCGAATCAAGAGTTGGTTAGATGGGATCAACAATGCTTAAATTGACCAGCCTAATAGGATTAAGTCTGGTCAAGATCGAGTCACGATCAAGCAAGACAAATTAGGCTCAAGGTTAGAGTCTGGATTATAAGCTAACCCAATTGTTCTGGCTTCAATAATTTGGTGTCAAAGGTAAGTTGGCACATACGACCGACTGATTTTAATTGAAAGCTACTCGATCTGAATGCATCTTGTATGAGTTAATGGCATATTCTTCCACCGGTCTCACTTACCTGGCCATATCTGTTACACAGTTCTGAATCTGAGGTGGTCATAATTCGAGCTAACCCATGCCACTAGGTTAGTCATAATTGTTATGACTATGATAAGTCTAGTTTAATGAACTGAATCAATTCTCCCTAAGAAAAGATTAAGTCTGAGGTCTTCCACCATTGTAGATTGTGCGGGCCTTTCCGGGTTGATTGTTCTCGACTGGATATGTGGTCAGTTGCACCAAAAAGATCAACCATGTCTATAGCATTGGATGCTATGGGCTCGGAGGATGAGTTGGCTCAATATTTCAGATACGGTGAGAGACTTAATTAGGAACCTAGTCTATGCAATTGGTGGGTCTGACTTAACTAAGGAGTGGATCAATATTCTGGATACGGTGAGATTCATAAATTAGAGACCAAGTTTGGGTGCACCATGATTAGAGATCATTGAACAGAGTTGTTCACTCATTGGCTAACCCATCACCAATAACTGTTAGGTAAGGTGATGAGCCAATTGGTGAGACCGCACCACCCACTAGAAATCATTAATCATGGAGATTTTCGCATCTCTACAGAGAGAGTGTAGGGATCCGAGAAAATAGTGAGAGCTAATTTGTTTAAAAATAAAATCCCTAAATAAATTGGTCAAGTCAAAATTATAATATCTAACTAGAATCTTTGACTCTCTATAGGAAAATATCTGCGTCCAACCCATTAGCACGTATCTTGGACACACATAGACTAACCGAACCCAATTACAAAGATTGGCTCAGGAACTACAAAATAGTTTTGGGTTCTGAGAAGTTAACCCATGTACTGGATCATGATCCTCCCATCTTACCAACCAATCCTTCCATTGAACAGAGAGCATCTCTAAAAAAATGGATAGATGAAGATAATAAGGCCAGATATTACATGTTGGGCTCGATGTCTGATGAGCTCCAGCGCCAACATGAAGATATCGGGACTGCTCACCAAATATTGGCTCACCTGTAGGAGATGTTTGGTGAACAGAGTCACGCAGCCAAATATCAAGTCACGAAATGACTTTTTAAGGCTAAGATGCATGATAGGCAGTCAGTCCAAGATCACTGTCTGACAATGATCAAGGACTTGGAAGAGCTTGAGAAGCTTGATGTGAAGTTGGACTTGGATCTGCAGAACGATGTTATTCTACAATCCTTGACTGATGCATATGGGCAATTCATCATGAATTACCACATGCATAAACTCCAAAATTCCTTGGCTGAATTAATGAATATGCTGGTCACCGTTGAGCTTTCTATGAAAGATTCTAAAGGCTCAGTTCTTGCTATGGAACGGAATTCTTCCAAGAGAAAGTCTTATGGAAAGAAAAAGAATCTGCGAAAAACAAAAGATGGAAGAAACAAAAAAGAAGAAGGCAAGCCAGAAAAAGGCCGATGTCAAGGAAAGTGTTTCTTGCAACAAGCGACGGCCATTGGAAGCGAAACTGCCCTACTTACCTGGCCACCTGAAGAACAAGAAGGAGGTCCTCTAGAGGTATCTCGTTATTGAGTCTAACCTTATGGTTTCTTCTGCCATCCAATTGGGTGCTGACTCTGGTTCTAGTGCTCATCTGTGCACTTCCTGCAGGGCTTGAGGATAGCAAGAGGCTGAGGATGGAGACATGATCCTATGCATCAGTAATGGAGCAAGAGTTGCTGCAGTAACCGTGAACATACCCTCTTCGATTACCATCTAGTTTAGACTTTTTTAAAGACTGTATATGTGCCTGCAGCTAGTAGGAATTTGATTTCTGTTTCATGCTTAGCACTAGAAGGCTATGTGATACCTTCTTTAAGGACCATTGGTAACATTCTTTATGAGAAATAAATTGCAAATAGTTTCTTATTAATATCTTTATCAGCTACATTTGATGTACCTATTCTAACTATCGAGCAAAATGTGAATGCAAACGACCTAGGGATAGTCCAACGACAATATCTATGGCACCTGAGATTAGGTCATATAGCAGAAGATAGGATCAACAAATTGGAGAAAAATGGGCTATTGAGTCCATTGACTTTCGAGTCATATCCAACTTGCGAATCTTGTCTCCAAGGCAAAATGACTAAACTCCCTTTTGATGGACATGGGGAGAGGGCCACAGATCTCCTTGCCCTAGTACATACAGATGTGTGCAGCCCAATTGATGTGCCGACTAGAGGCAATTTTGTCTACTTCATTATCTTTACACATAAATAAAATGGATTATTTTCTATCACATATGTGTATTTAGTGTCTGTGATACATCCTTCGAGTTAATGGTAATGATAATTCATATTTTCAAAAGTTGAAAATTTAAGACATGAATAATCATTGTTAACTCATAAAATGCTCCCGACCATAGGATCATCACGAGAATGGTGATTGATCCAGAAGGTTGGTGTATAATCGCTTCTTTTTAATAGATGAGTCTTGAGTCTACGATGTGGAGACACCAGAGCGAGAGTGCAGGTACTCATTAGAGAATGAGGGCACTGAGCGTGACCACCTCGAGTAGTCATTAGGGAGTCAACCTTCTCGTCAATGACTGACTCGATGCTGCAGTAGTGTGTCTAGTTCTTTAATCTGAGGTGCATCGGCAGTTCACCTTGAGGGTGTTATAGTTTGACTACACCATTACTCGATCTCCTAGCCATTCGGAACCCTGAGGTGTATGTTGCTATAGCATGTTCATTGTGGAACTGATGGCATCAAGATGGAATCTATCTACTCGGTGGTAGAGGAGCAGCCCTATGATCATGAGAATCAAGTCCAGAAGTCCATGCGCATGGCAGAGTGAAATAATAGAAAGAGTTTCTATTAGATTTCACATCGACCGAATCGAATGATTACATCATATGATAGAAACTAGGGTTTGACGAGTTTACCTTAACCCTAATCTGATCGGGCTCAAGATAGAAGAACTTAATCACACAGGTAGCTGCACTAAGGTTCCATTCAGCTCTGATGGGTTGCACAATATACTGCTAGGTGTCACTGGTGATTTTGGGACAATTAGAATGATTTAGATAAATCGATCATTCTAGCTGTTCGAATCAAAGGTTTGTATTGGGTTTTTGTTAGAGGTGAATTGTCCATCGAAGGAGTTTCGATGATCGACGATAGAGATATGACTATCCCTTACCATATGAACTGACCTAACTGGTCACACAACAGGTTTGAATCTGGAGATTATCAATTGAACTGGTCCAGTTCAATTGTTCTGATGAGATTCAATTAGGTTCAAGGAAATCGTGCTAGCACTCGATTGAACCTAACGTCCTTTTTTACTATCTAAATAAGTTGTCCTGCCTGACCAAAGAAGTTTGTGCTCAATCAGAGCTTACATATGGTTTGACTGGAGGTTGTCCAAGTTAGAAAAGTTGTCTTATTTTGTAACATTACCTGCCATTTTTTGGTCACCTACCATTTCTTGTTCTTGACTTGTCAAAAGTCTATTTGACTGGTAAATGTTGACCATTGACACTTTGACTTTGACCACATGTCACGCACCTTATTGGAGAGCTGGTGGGGCCCTGTCTCCCTGCTAGAATCTGGCAAGGAAGAGGGTGCATGCCACCTAGCGTGTGCCCAAGTTGGAGCGCGCTAGGAGTCCCTGTTGGACAGGGACTTCATCTCCTTTTTGGATACCAATTAGAGTTCTCCTAAGAACCAACTTTGACTGTTTTAGGCACCCTCTAAGGAGAATCCAGGAACTCTGATTCCTCGACTCTTGACGAGCATGTTATCTACGTACACCTCCATATTTCGGCTGATCTACTTCTTGAAAATTTTGTTGACCAGGTGCTAGTATGTTGCCCCTACATTCTTGAGTCCAAAAGGCATAACCTTGTAACAGTAAAGACCATGGTTAGTAACAAAAGTGGTTTTCTCCTCATCCTCTAGCATCATCTAGATTTGGTTATAGCCAGAAAAGGCATCCATGAAGGTGAGAAGCTCGTGGCCCAAGGTTGCATCCACCAGTTGATCAATCCTAGGCAGGGGGTAGCTATCTTTTAGGCAAGCTTTGTTCAGCTTTTTGAAGTCTATACACATCCTCCACTTATCATTTGTCTTTTTGATGAACACCACGTTTGAGACCCAGGTCCGATAGTTAACTTTTTGGATGAATCCAGCCTTGAGGAGCTTGTCGACTTCTTTTGCAATTGCTTTTTGCCTCTTCGAAGCATGGCTGCACATCTTCTCTTTTACTGGCCGACCCTTAGGATCAGCAGCCAGTCGATGTTCTATGATCTCGACATCGATTCTCGGCATATTCATTGGAACCCAGGCGAAGATGTTTGCATTCCTCCGAAGGAAGGTGATGAGTTGCTCTCGAACCTCATCCCCCAAGTTGGAGTTGATCTGCACAGTGTGCTCCACATTTCCATCGTTCAATAGGATGAAAATGAGGTCTTCCATAGGCTCGCCCCACTCCTCCGTAAGGTCATCACAGACATCCATCCCATCAATAAGATAAAGGTCGGGCTTGGTATTTTTCTGTAAGGCGATGGAGTAACAATGCCTTACTAAGGCCTGGTCTCTCCTGATCTTTCTAATTCCACAGCTCATCGGGAACTTCACCTTTAAGTAATAAGTTGAGACCATAGCTCAGAGTGCGTTCAAACCAGATCGGCCAAGAATGGCATTGTAGGCAGATGGGGCTTTTACGACTAGAAAATCGATCTACGCTTTAGCCATCTTTGGGCATTGTCCTACAGCCACAGTCAGAGTTATTATGCCCTCAACTGGCACAGCATCATCAGTGAAGCCTACCAACGAAGAGTTTATAGGTTCCAAGTGATTATTAGGTAAAGACATTTTTGAGAAAGCATCATAAAATAAAACATCAGCAGAGCTTCCATTATCTACCAAAATACGATGCATATCATAACCAGCAATGTTTAAAGAGATTACAACCACATCATTATGCGAGAACTGGACTCCTTAGGCATTCTCGTTGGTGAAAGCGATGGGCTTCTCAATTCTCCACCTTTTCTCAAGCTTTGTTGATCCACTAGCCTTCCCTCACCAAAGTCCCTTAGAGATGGCATTGATGATACCGAGGGATAGCCGATCTGCCTGCTGCTCCTCTCTTGATGGTTTTGATTGCGGCAGTGCTCTTGGTCGATCTTCCCATCCTTCAGGCTGACGTCATAGGAATCGATCGAGCTTGTCTCACTTGATAAGCTCCTCGATCTTATCTTGGAGCTAGATACATTCTTCTGTGTCGTGACCATAGTCATGCTGATAGAGGCAGTACTTATTAGGATTGCGCTTGTTGGGATGAGAATGCATCATCTTCGATCTAGGCAGTTGCTCCTTGATCTCTATCAGCACTTATGTTTTTAGAGCATTGAGGGAGCATAGTTGTGGAACCTTCGAAGGGGGAGCTTCGTCGTGCTCTTCTATCAGGGCTTCTTGAACGACGAGCCTGAGGGGGAGTTTGGGCTCGCTTGTGCTCGGGGGTGTCCGAGAGTGCGGCTGAACCTTGTTCAGCTTCTCTTCATATGTGGGCCTGTTTGGCTCACTCATTCACCGTTCTTCTATAGCTTCATTATCCTTGGCCTTGAAGGCCTCTTCTACTCAGGCATAGCCTTCAACCAGAGCTAACATATCAGCAAAATTCCTAGAATACTTCTTCTCCAGGGAGAATAATAGATTGTTCTTCTGAAGGCCACCTTTTAGTGCGGTCATGATGATAGACTGGTCTAGATTTCGAACTTCTAGGGTAGCTGTATTGAAGCGGTTGACATAAGCTTGGATGGATTCTCCCTCTTGCTGCTTGATGCTCATGAGGGAGTCGAAACCTCGATGGAGGTGTTGGCTGCTAACGAAATGAGCCATGAACTGATGGCTTATTTGATCAAAAGAGAAGATGATATTCGGCTTGAGGGCCGAGTACCAATTTTTGACTACTCCTTTCAAGGTAGACAAAAAAGCTCAACACAGGATGGCATCTAATGCACCGTGGAGCAGCATTATTATCTGGAAGGCCTTCAAATGGTCAACTAGATCAGAGGTCCCATCGTAGCTCTCGAATTGGGAGAGCTTGAAGTTCAGTGGGGTCAGTTCCTGCATGATGTGGTGAGAGAAAGAGGGATCGATACAGATATCATTACCATGGAAGGAGGGTGCATGGCAGAGTTTCTCGATCCGTCGGTTCATCTCTTACAATTTATGGTCTAAGAGATCTTCTCAATCATAGATCTCCAAGGTCGTCTGGCTGAACGGGAGCAAAGTCCCCCAAGGATAGAGTCATGATCAGAGTAGGGGCTCTTGGCCCTCTGCTTTTCCTTTTCAAAGGTCACCGGCCAGCTAGCTCGAGTCGGCCATCCCTAGATCAGATCATGGGATTTCAAAGAAGCCTGCTCCGATCAAATTGATGTTGGAGGCTATTGCTGCTGCATGGCCTACACTGCTTCTGTGAGGCTGTGAACCTGCTGGACTAGCATGTTGAATTGCTCCACGTCCACCATTGCTGTAGGTGAAGCTTGAGTTACCGAGGATGAAATAAGGATGGGTAGATCTGGATGGGATCTGGCCATGGAGGTCATTGACCATTGGGTTGAAGCTTTCCTGAGAGGCATCTTTTCTAAAAAGGAAGACTCTAGAGGAGAAGAAGAGAGTTCTCTATTGAGCACTCCTTTAAGAACAAAGAAACCTCAGAAATAGCCGTCCTCCTTCTAGCGCCAATTTTGTTGGTACAAAATCTGATCATCATCGAACTAGTGCTGGAGTTGGAGAAGACGAGGTAGCCACTGGTGATCTGTAAAATAAGTCTCATCCAGAGCCTGGGGGTGGCTCTGGCAAGATCCTCCGACGATCAAGTCAGCTCTTTTAGCCAACAGAAATGGAGTACTCAGTAGAGAAAGTTGTAGAGTATCGAGAAGGAGAAGAGAGTTTGGAGAAAACGTATCTGGAGGATCCCTTTTATAGCCCAGAGCCTGCAATAAATTGATAGCGACAGCAATAACCATATGGTAGTAGGCCACTCAGGCTATGCTAAGTTTGTTATGGAGGATGGTGTTTGTTGTCATGACTTGTTAGTCGAAAGTGGTGTCCGTTATCGTGACTTGCCAATCTTTCTGGGCGACTGTCGAAAGTTCGATCGAGAGGGGTTTGGGAGTCCTATGATTGGAGGAATCTTTAAAAAAAGTCTATCGAAGTTGTCCGAACGTGGATCTGCTAGGGAGATCCAGAAGTAGATCTGCTGGAAGAATCTGCATGTAGATACGTTGGAGGAAAGATCTGAAGGAAAATTTGTCCGATGGAGGGATCTGGTTGAAGGCAAAGTTCAGAAGGAGTTCGGCTGTTGGAGAGGCCCAGAAGGAGCTCGACAGGAGAGGTCCAAAATAAATTCGACTGCTGGAGAGGTCCGAAAGGAGCTCGACTGCTAGAGAGGTCCAGAAGGAGCTCGGCTCCTAAAGAGGTCCAAAAGAGGAATTTGCAATCAAAGCTCTTCTACGATTACTCATCACATCAGGCTAAGCACCAAACTGAACTTCGACGGATGCGGGGTTTATCCCCAACACATATTTTTCATTTTTTTTTGAAATTAAATGCAGCGAAAGATATAGATTAATTTAATTAACCTATTATATGCATGTGATCTAATTACTAAATCCTATATTAAGGATCTATGATATGTCAAGATTCATGAATAAACCTAAAAATAAAGATAGATTGGTATTGATCACATTAATACCCTAGGTCTAGAATAGTTCTAGAAATCCTAGATCATTTCTAGATCAAAAAAGAGATCGAATCTCTTATCTTTATACGAGTCGAGAACCATAGTTGAAATTCAATGTTATCCTTGTTGGTTATAGCCACACAACATATCCAGCCTCTATAGGTTGTCCAAGCAAGATCGCTATGCAGATCAGAGGTTCGTCGAGCGAAGATCTACTCAAAGTGCTAGCATCCCGATGGTTGATCTGTAAAATTTCTTCAAATCTCTTGGATAATCCAAGAGATTAATATTAGGACAAGGATTGAAGAAGAAGACCAACTCTTGGATCTCTCTGAAAAAAGAAAAGAAAAGGCTTGAAGAAAGACCATTAAGAGAAGACCCATCTTCTCTTTAGGACATCAATCATTAATGTCCTAAATAGATCTCCATGCCTTAACTATTTTTCATTCCCTTTCTCTCTTTCTCTCTGATTTTTTTCATGAAAAACTCTCACAAAATATGGACTAGAAAAATTATCAAAAAAAAAACTAAGAGAAGACTTTCATCTCTTCTTCTTGTCTCAATAGGACATCAACCATTGATGTCCTAAAGAAAGCTTCCATGCCCAACAACCTAGAGCGCCAACCTCCCACGCCCCTCTCCCTCTCTCTCTTCTAATTTTGCATGGAAAAATAATAGGTTTCTCATGCCATCCAACCTCTTAAAAAGAGGCCCCTCCTTAGATGCCAAAACTAGGTCAAAACGTAGTCAATTATGGACTCTTGGTGGCGTCCAACTCTTGGACGCCCCTAAGACTTTTTGGGCAACATATTTCCTGTGCTACAAAGGATTAGGAGGCACCCACAACTTGACAAAAAGAGGCACACAAAAATGTGGGCATTGGAACTAATTTCCAAAAGAAATAGGAGGAGTTTTAAACCTTTTAAAACTCTATCTCCTAATTCCATGTTTGAACAATTCAAACATATTCCTAAACAAGAGGGTGTGGGGGCATGGAATCTTTAGATTGGCATGAGAAATCTCACACCAATGAGAATAAGGGATGGCACACAAAATAAAGTGGGGCATGGAGAAAAAATTCCAAAGGAAGAGAGAAGAGTTTTAAATGATTAAAACTCTATCATCTCTTTCTAAGTTTGACTTATTCAAACTATATTCCAAAATACCAAGGAAAGAGGGTGTAAAGCACTCTTATTGGTGTGAGAAATCTCACACCAATAATGGGAAAAAAATTAGCATGGAAATCAATTTATGGCACGGCTTCTTAGGCGCAAGGGATGAGAAGTCCTAGTCCAACTAAGATTCTCCAATTAAGACTAGGTCAAATCTAATTAAATCCTATTCTAATTAGAATTGATTCAACCTAATTAAAGACAATCCTAGTCTAACTAGGAGCCTAATTAAATTATATTAAATTATATTTTAATTTAATTTAATCCTAACTTAATTAGAAATTAAGTGCACTCAATTCCTAATCAAATAAGAATTCATTTTCTCTTGTAATTGACTTATCTCATAAACTAGTTAAACTTGACCCAATTAAATTCAAACCAATTCTAATTGAATCTAACTTAATTAGACTCAATCTCAGCCAAATTGCTCAATCAAATTAAGCTAATTAGCAATCTAATTATAAATAGATCCTCTTGCAACACTTGCACTTGATCGATCATCAATCGCATTAATGATTCGATCACTGAATGATTCTTAATCGTCGATCAACCATCCAATCAGGTAGTAATCTCTTATATGTGTGATCTTATAGGTTCAAACATAAGCTGGTAGCATAAAACCAATTTTTGTACCAATCAAAATGACCATCTAGTAATGATATTCGACATCCAGATAGGTCGAATGTATGCAAAGCAACATTCTTAGAATCCTGACCTATGATTACCATATAATTCATTCCTTTGATCCTTAATGCTCAGAATGACTTTGAGTTTACTATCAACACTCATACAAGTTCATCCATATTGTGTTTCAAAGTTTGTAAATGATAAATGATAAAAATATACTAATAAAAGTATTAAATTATAAAATAAATTAATCTATTTTATTAGAAATTAATACTTTTATTAATCTTATATAGGAAATAAAGCCACCAATGTAAAGATCTCATTTTTTTGGTTCACATGAAAAAAATTTCAGGCAAAACGGACTTCAAACGAGCCCAGAATCGAATTTCAAAAAAAAAAAAAAAAAAAGCAGACGCAACGCTGACGTCAGGATGACGTCAGCATTTTTCGCGACGCACGGTGGACCATCTGAAGGGTAATTTGGGAATTTCATAGCCTAAAGCGCAATGCGGCAGTCCACACAATACCGGGCTCGCACACGGTCCACGGAGGATAATTTGGGAATTCTGGCTGATCCAACGGGCAGTATTCACCAAAATGTGATCAGACGGCCGAGAAGAAGGCGCTGATGGATGGCATCCGCAGCTCCCGGTTGAGATCCAACGGTCGAGATTCATCCCGACGTAAAACTAAAGGTCTAAAGGCTTATTTCAACCCGATCGGACGGCCCAGATTCGATCCAATGGATGATCCAATGGCTGATATTAAATCCGACTTGATCTGGGTTATTTTAAGGGATTTTTGAGTGGTTTTTGGACTGTTTGATCAAGATCTAACGGGCAGAATTACTTAGATCTTAATTTGAGTCGATTTAGGAGTCCTAAACCTAATTTTTGATGGATTTTAAGGAGAATCAAACACTTCAGCTATAAAAAAAGCCTGTTGCCGTGAAATAAAAAAAAAGAGAAAATCAAAGAGAGAGAGATGGGGAATCAAAAAAAAAAAAAAAAGAAAAAGAAAAAGAGAGACAAAGAGAGAGACGGGGAGAAAGAGAGAGAGGGAGAAAGAGAGAGGAGAGAGATAAAAAAAAGTGATTTGTGAAAAAATCAAAAAGGTTTTTTTTGATTTTTCTTCGACGATCAAGACAACGATCAAGGAGCCTCTTCTTCTTCGCCAAGTTCTCCACATCAAGAGCAGTAGACAATCAATTTCAGCAATCAAACAGTCTAATTTCTCCATGCTTTTTATTTTATTTGCTGATTTTGAATTTATTATCATGAACTAAATTTTATTTTACTAAGGCTAAGGTGTAGCCACTCTTTTAATGCAATATTTAGTATGATTTATTTTTAAATTTTATTCATAAGGAGTATATAAATCTGATCTTAATGCTTTTAGATTACTAGCCATCTTCTAATTGATCTGATGAACATAGATGTTATGGACCAAGTCCATCTATGTTAATGCTTCTTGATTATATACCTTGTATTATGAATCAAATTAGAATTCATATGCATGCGGGAATTTTAGTGCGCTTTGGACGCAGCGTATTTTAATTAGAGGGTTTCACAAAATCTAATGCATTAATATTTATTTAAATTACACCTGGACCAAAGGATAATTAATAAATATTAATAGATTTGCTATGTCTGGACCAAAGGATAGTGAATAAATTAGGAGACTCCACCGTCACATGAAATAAAATTAATCTAAAAATTTGAATATTGTATTGACTGAGTTGATGAACCGATTGCCTTAGTAATCCATTGCTCTTGAATTTAAAACCCTAATAATTTACACTCTCTCTATTTAATTAAAAACTTTTAATTATTTTTTATTTTTATTTTTTTAATTTCTTATTCTCATAAATCGATCTTCTAAATAAAGCATAGAAAAGAGCTTTTCAGTACTTATTTTCCAATCCTCTAGGGATGATACTCTACTCATTCACTTTATTACTTGATCGACTGGTGCACTTGCCATAGCTATAAATTAACACGCATCAAGTTTTTGGTGCCGTTGTCGGGGATTGTGTCTAAAACAATATTGAAATTTTGATCCTAGCTTTACTTTAGAAATTTATTTTTAATTTTTATTATTAAAAAAAAAAAAAATTAGTGCATGACACGTACTGGACATAGTAACTTACTACCTCTAGATCCAGAAATTGAAAGAACTATTAGAAGACTACAACAAGAGAGAAACATGGCAGCTCAAGATCCTGACGACATCAATCTAGGATTGGATATGGCGACTGAAGGACAGCATGAAGCTATTCGACCAGTACATCATCCATTAAATGATTACATCACACCATCTGTAGCCGATGCAGCTTCGAGCATCAGGAGACCGCCTGTACGAGCAAACAACTTCGAAATAAAACCGGCGATGATCCAGATGATTCAATCAACTGTCCAATTCAGTGGACACATGCATGATGATCCGAATGCCCATATTTCTAATTTTCTTGAACTTTGTGATACTTTTAAAATTAATGGGGTGTCGGATGATGCTATTAGATTAAGGTTATTTCCTTTCTCTTTATGGGATAAAGCTAAAAATTGGCTTCATTCTCTTCCTACAGGTTCTATCACAACTTGGGATGTCCTAGCCCAAAAATTCTTAGCCAAGTACTTTCCACCTTCCAAAATTGCTAAGATGCGCAACGATATCACTTCTTTTATGTTGATGGATATGGAGACGCTATATGAGGCTTGGGAGCGTTTCAAGGAACTGCTGAGGAGATATCCACATCATCAACTACCCGTATGGCTTCAGATACAAACTTTCTATAATGGTTTATCTCCTACTAATCAATCTATGATTGATGCAGCAGCAGGAGGAACCATTAATCGAAAAATGGAGGAAGAAGCCTTCGATCTGATCGATGAGATGGCATCAAATAGCTATCAATGGCAAACAGAGCGCATGATGCCAAAAAGACTAGCAGCTGTGCAGGGAGTAGATTGCGTGCCAACTTTACTAGCTGAAATTGCAGCCCTTAGAGCCGAAATCAACAACTTAAAGGGAACAGCTATGCATGTTCGGAGCATTACTTATGATCTGTGTGGAGGAGGACATGATACGAACAATTGCTAGACAGGTAATCCTTTTGCTAAAACAACTGATACAGCTAATTATATTGGTAATTTTTTCAGGCCGCAACAAAACAATCCCTACTCCAACACATACAATCAAGGGTGGAGGCAGCACCCAAATTTCTCATGGAGCAATCAAAATGCAGCACAACAGCCACCCTCGGAATTCCAAGTACCTGAAAAGAAGTCCAACATAGAAGAGCTGATGGTCAAATTTATGCAAAACCAAGAAGCAACTATAAAAAATTTGGAAGCCAAACTTAGGCAAGACCAAACAGCAGCAATTCGAAACTTGGAGATGCAAATAGGTCAAATGGCTAAGATAATCTCCGAGAGACCTCAAGGATCCTTGCCAAGCAATACGGAGATAAATCCAAGAGAGCAAGTCAATGCTATCATCCTAAGAAGTGGTACAAAGCTGGAGGAGCTATATCAGAAGAAAGAGACTGAAGAGCCAACTACATATAAGGAACCATCAACTCAAACTCGTCAGTCACCAAAACAACCAGCAGATGGATGGTCTCCAGGTATACGGTTTGCTGATCCAAATGTGAAGCCCTACGTGCCGCCACTACCATTCCCAGAGAGATAAATACAGCATCCAGATAAGGAATTTTCTAACTTTTTCAAAATTTTAAAGAATTTACATATTAATATTCCTTTTGTAGATGCTATTACTCAAATGCCCAGGTATGCCAAGTTTCTCAAAGAAATCTTAACAAATAAGAAAAAGCTGAAGGAGCATGAGAGAATAAATTTGAATGAAGAATACTCAGCAATACTTCAAAATAAATTACCATAGAAGCTAAAAGATCCAGGGAGTTTTACTATCCCCTGCATTATTGGTGATTGTAGTTTTGATAAAGTTTTATGTGATTTAGGAGCAAGCATAAATCTCATGCCTTTTTCTATTTTCAGGAAGCTGGGTCTAGGAGAACCAAAGCCTACCACTATTACTCTTCAATTAGCCGACAGATCCATTAAATATCTAAGAGGTATAGTGGAGGATGTCTTGGTAAAGGTAAACAAGTTTATTTTCCCTGTTGATTTTATTGTTCTTGATATGGAAGAAGATTATGATGTACCCCTTATTTTAGGGAGACCCTTTTTAGCTACTGGAGGAGCTTTAATAGATGTTCAACAAGGAAAATTAATTCTTAGAGTCCAAGATGAACAAGTTACTTTTAATGTTTTCAAAGATACTAAACATATTGATGATAATCAAACTTATTTTCTAATTGACATTATTGACAATCCATTATATGAGAATTCTATAGAAAATAGGTTTGAGACTATAAAAGCAAGCAATGTCAAATTAAAAGAGGATTCGATCAAACATGAAAGTATTCCAATTGAAGTGGCACCGGATTGATCCACTTTAGAACTAAAGAAAGTCAAGCTGAAGACTATAAATCAGAACTACTAGATAGGTTGTTTCTTTTCTTTTTAGTTTTTATCATTTTTTTTTTTTTTATTTTTCAGTAATTTGTTGTTGCTCTTTTACTGCTTTGGTGTATATTTTCAATTTTGCAGAAAAATCAATGAGAACTCAAGCAAAATTTCAAAGCTCCAAAGAACCAGATTGAACCAAATCAGGTGTATTCTTTCCTATCCTTTATTACATCCTTTATTTTTCTTTTTCCTTTAAGACAATGTAGAACAATAATTTAAAAAAAAAAAAAAAAAAATTCATGTGTCAAGAAGAAAATCTTGAGCAAGATAAACTGGATAAGTGATAAAAGATAAAATTATTTGCTAATGAATGTAATGAGTTAAAGAAGTAGATTAGTTGGTCAACTTTTAGCAGCCTACTTAGGTCATTAAAAGATTATTAGCACTTTTTATTGCACATGCACACTAACAAGGCAAAGTAGGTATTGATTATAAGGTCAACTGAGGATTTAATTATTACTAAAAATTGGTAATTAATATACATTCTAATCAAAGAAACTTAAATTTAAGGAAAGAGCTACCTGCCTATAAATAAAGTACAAAAGACAGAGTATATGTGGATTGCCCAAAGCCTAGTAACTAGATCTATGCACCTAGGTCAAGTGTGAAAATTCACGTAAAATGGTAAAGAAAAGGCCAGGATGCTCAGCACAGTAAAAAAAAAAAAAAAAAAGAAAGAAAAAAAAAGAAAAAAAAGAAAAGAAAAGGCAGTGTGAAAGCTACCTTAATTTATGAGTATAAAATTGAGAATGTATAGAAAATTGATCAAAATAGGTGATAAGAGAGGATATTTTTATTCTTTTAATTTAATACTAAAATGCTAAAGTTAGTCATCACGAACATAAGTGCTATAGATCTTTGATGTACTCTAAGAAAGTTTTTAATTATATTGACTGAAAAATTTGCTTATGAAGCTCAATGCTTAGTTAGCAGTATTTTCTAAACTTTTTAACCTTTAATCCTAGATTTTATCTTTGTGATGGATAATCTTATTGAAATACGGTATTAAATAAAACATTGCTAAGGGACTAGCAATGACTAAGTTGGGGGGTGTGATAAGTGGTAAAAATATACTAATAAAAGTATTAAATTATAAAATAAATTAATCTATTTTATTATAAATTGATACTTTTATTAATCTTATGCAGGAAAGAAGGCCACCAATGTGAAGATCTCATTTTTCTGGTTCACATGAAAAAAATTTCAGGCAAAACGGACTTCAAACGAGCCCAGAATTGAATTTCAAAAAAAAAAAAAAAAATGCAGACGCAACGCTGACGTCAGCATTTTTCGCGGCGCACAGTGGACCATCTGAAGGGTAATTCAGCAATTTCATAGCCTAAAGCGCGCACTGATTGGCTGAAGAACGCGGCGGTCCATGCAACACCAGGCTCGCACACGATCCACGGAGGGTAATTTGGGAATTCTGGCTGATCCAACGGGCGGTATTCACTGAAACATAATCAGATGGCCGAGAAGAAGGCGTTGATGGATGGCATCCGTAGCTCTCGATTGAGATCCAACGGTCGAGATTCATCCTGACGTAAAACTAAAGGTCTGAAGGCTTATTTCAACGCGATCGGACGGCCCAGATTCAATCCAATGGATGATCCAACGGCTGATATTAAATTCGACTTGATCTGGGTTATTTTAAGGGGTTTTTGAGTGATTTTTGGACCATTTGATCAAGATCTAATGGGCAGAATTACTCAGATCTTAATTTGAGTCGATTTAGGAGTCCTAAACCTAATTTTTGATGGATTTTAAGGAGAATCAAACACTTTAGCTATAAAAAAAGTATGTTGCCGTGAAATAGAAAAAAAAAAGAGAAAATCAAAGAGAGAGAGACGGGGAATCAAAAAAAAAAAAAAAGAAAAAGAAAAAGAGAGACAAAGAGAGAGATGGGGAGAAAGAGAGAGAGGGAGAAAGAGAGAGGAGAGAGATAAAAAAAAGTGATTTGAGAAAAAATCAAAAAGGTTTTTTTTGATTTTTCTTCGACGATCAAGACAACGATCAAGGAGCCTCTTCTTCTTCGCCAAGTTCTCCACATCAAGAGCAGCAGACAATCAATTTCAGCAATCAAATAGTCTAATTTCTCCATGTTTTTTATTTTATTTGCTGGTTTTGAATTTGTTATCATGAACTAAATTTTATTTTACTAAGGCTAAGGTGTAGCCACTCTTTTGATGCAATATTTAGTGTGATTTATTTTTAAATTTTATTCATGAGGAGTATATAAATCTGATCTTAATGCTTTTAGATTACTGGCCATCTTCTAATTAATCTGATGAACATAGATGTTACGGACCAAGTACATCTATGTTAATGCTTCTTAATTATATACCTTGTATTATGAATCAAATTAGAATTCATATGCATGCGAGAAATTTTAGTGCGCTTTGGACGCAGCGTATTTTAATTAGAGGGTTTCACAAAACCTAATGCATTAATATTTATTTAAATTATACCTGGACCAAAGGATAATTAATAAATATTAATAGATTTGCTATGCCTGGACCAAAGGATAGTGAATAAATTAGGAGACTCCACCGTCACATGAAATAAAATTAATCTAAAAACCTGAATATTGTATTGACTGAGTTGGTGAACCGATTGCCTTAGTAATCCATTGCTCTTGAATTTAAAACCCTAATAATTTACACTCTCTCTATTTAATTAAAAATTTTTAATTATTTTTTTTTATTTTTATTTTTTTAATTTCTTATTCTCATAAATCGATCTTCTAAATAAAGCATAGGAAAGAGCTTTTCAGTACTTATTTTCCAATCCTCTAAGGACGATACTCTACTCATTCACTTTATTACTTGATCGATTGGTGCACTTGCCATAGCTATAAATTTGCACGCATCAGTAAATTTCATGACTCCTCACGAGGATTAACAAGGCTTAGGTTTTGCTAAATTAAAATATAGCGAGACATTCGCTCATGAAATTAATCAAGAATGGTCAATCCTATCTTGACTTATGCACTGACTCTATAAGTGCATGACTGCACCCAAAAATCTTTCATCACTATATTAAAAATATAAGTAGTCTGATACCAAAGTACAGTGAGTTGCTTGCAAGGATCTCAGGTCGGAGGGATATTTATACCCATGATCTTTTACTAACTACTCTTGATAGTAGAGTGCTATATTGATCACGTTCAGTATAGATGTACTCCTACATCTCATCTGAATGTCATACCAGTATCTCCATACCACTTGATTACGAAGACAACCAATGCATATGACATACAACGATCTATACTCGATAAGTTACCATCCTAATTAATAACTTATCATTTGGTCGTGAACAAATTTAAGAACCATCCGATAAATCCTTTTTTTTTTATTATGATTCTAAGGACTTCATCATAGTATAGGAGTTCAACTAAGAAAGATAGAACTTTTATGATGAATAAGCCAAATAGCTATTATTATTAGATAATTCATATATAAATTATAATCATATAATTCATATACAAATTATAATCATCTACAATTAGGGGGTGCTTGGTTGGGAGGAGTAGGGATCCAAAATCAAAATGGGAATGGATGACTCCCATTCCAACTGCATGGTTGGGGGGAGTCCCATTCTGATTCCAATTATAGGATGGAATGGGAATGGCCCAATCTACCTAAAACTTAATCCCCACTTTTCCTATGGATTCAAATTTTCATTTTCATTCCCATTCCAATTCTAATTTTGACCATGAACCAAACACTTCAGAGGATTAGATCATTCTAATTTTGATTCCAATCCATTTTGATTTTCATTTTGATTTCGAGTCCAATCGTGAGCCAAGCACCCCCTTAGATGATTGGCTTTAGGACATATTTTCTAATAACTTCCACTTGGACTAAAGCCAATCAGAATAATATCAAATATCCTATTTTCCACTTGAGTTTGTCGAACTCCTTCATTCCAAGGCTTTAGCAAATGGGTCAGTCAAGTTCTTCTTTTCCATCAAGCTTTTGAAGATTAATGTTATCCTGATCCAAAATCTCATGGACAAGGTAATAGCGATGCAGAATATGCTGGTCCTGTGATATGCCTTTAGCTCTTTAGCCTAAGCTATGGCTTCAGTGCTATATTAGGACTGGACTATCAATGGAGGGTGCCACTTCTAGCTTATTAATGAATTTTTGCAACCACACAGCCTACATGACAGCATCAGATGCTATGATGTACTCTGCATCACTAACAAAATTGGCTATAGTATTCCGCTTGAAATTTTTTTAGCAGATTACTCCTCTAACTAGGGTAAATTCATGATCTGACACTCTCTTGCTGTTGTCTTGATCTGACTAAAAACTAGAATCAAATTATCCCATAAGTTTTAAGTCAGTTTCTCCATATTTGAGTCACTAGGTCTTAGTACTTTTTAAATACTTAAGGAATGTCTATACAATCTTCTAGTGATTCACTTGGATCAGAGTGGTATCTGCTAACTACCTTTAGAAAGTATGCCATATCTATCTCGTACATAGATTGGGATAATCCAAACATCCTTTTTGATCTATCTATATAGATCTTCATCCTTAGGATATAGAATGCTTCTCCTAAATCCTACATGGAGAAATAAGATGATAATTAAACCTTTATTTCCTATAATACTGGAATATCATTCCTGATTAAGAGAACATCATCCATAGACAATATAAGGAATAACACTACAGAACCATTTGTCTATTTATAGATGCAGGGTTCTTCTTCATTCATAATGAAGATATATGTTCAAAATGCATGTTTCAAATCTGAGATGACAACCAAATTGGCTTTGTAGGACTTCACCTTCCCATCTGCACCACTCTAATCCTTTTTGAAAATCCATTTGCACCTAATGGATTTTATTCCTTCAGGTCAATCAACTAGTGTCCACATACTATTGATTTTCATGGACTCGAATTTGAATTTCATGGCTTCAAGCCACTTCTCAGAGTCTGACCTCTGCATGACTTTCATATAGGTCATCAAATCCTCATTGTTCTCATCGAGCTCAATAGGATCACCATTCCGAATCTAAAAATCATAGTATCTATCCGGCTAACACGGTACTCTACTGGATCTTCTTAAAGGTGCTACTTTAATAGGCTTTGGGTTTGATTTAATCAAATTTGGTTCTATAGGTTTACTAGATTATGTTGGTCCTTCTATCGATCAAACTTTCTTAAGTTCAACTTTAGTAGCAATAGTTCCTTCTCTAAGAAACTTCTTTTCAAAAAGAATGCCTTACTGCTAATGAATGACTTTTGTTTTTCAGCGTTATAGAAGTTATAACCCCTAGTTTTCTTGGGGTATCCTATAAACAAATACTTATTGAACCGAGGTCCAAGTTTATCTGTATGCAAATATTTGACGTAGGCCAAACAATTCCAATCTTGAAGGTGAGAGAGTTTAGGCTTAAGTCTAGTCCATATCTCATATGGAGTCTTTGTGATAGATTTACTTAGAATAATTTTTTAGAATAAAATAAATAGTAAAGTACAATTTTTCCTTATCGATACACCAATATCCTATGGTATTCCGAGAGGAGTCCACTGTGAGAGAATCATATTCTCTCCTAGATATGTCAAAAACTCACTGGATAAGTATTCACCTCCTCGATTTGGTTGAAGAGTTCTAATATCTTTTTCAGTTTATTTTTCTACTTTATTATAAAATCATTTAAACATTTCATATGATTTAGGCTTGACGTACCCATTCTCAGATAGATTGTCTATACATATAATGAAATATTGATATCCTTCTCTAGCACTTAAGTTCATAGGTCCACATACATCACTATGTATAAGACTTAGAACTACACCGGCTCTTTCATCTTTTCTAGTAAAAGATGACTTTGTCATCTTCTCAAGAAGATAAGACTTATAGGTCTGTAATGATTTACAATCATTGATGTCAAGATTTCTCTCTAAGGCTAATCTATTTATCTTGTTCTTGTTAACATGACTAAGCCTACAATGCCAAAAGTAGGTATCCATGATATTATCTAACTTGGATGTTTATTAAATATGTACAATACACTAATAAGTTGTGTAAATGTTAAATATCATTTCTTTGTTATCCATGTATTATTGTAATATCATTTATAATAATATCACAATAATCTCTCTTTATAGATGAATAATAACCATCTCTGACCAAAAGACCAATAAAGATCATATTTATCATAAACAATGGATAATAGTGACAATCACTCAAAATAACAACATTCATATTGAAAATGAGGTCCATAATTCTTAAAGCTAGGATTGGAACAAGACTTCCATCCCCAATATCTAGGAATCTTTTACCAATTTTCAAACTTTTTACTTACCTTCAGTCCTTGCAACAAATTGCATGAGACTATCGGTATCCAATACCTAGGTAGAAGAATCATAAATAGAGAAATTACAAAGTGTTATCATATAACATTCTTGATAAGCAACCCCTTACTCATTTTTCTTGTTCAGCCTATTTCGATCAATGGAAGCAAGATATTGATGATACTTCTTCTAATGACCCTGTTTGTAGTAGTAAATGCACTCTGCTTGATTTGGATCAGTCTTAGATCTTTTTTTTTCTTGCTGGACTTAGAAGCCCCAGCATGAACCCCTTCATGTTGTTGAACTAAAATTCAACTTTCGATACTGATTATTGAAGTTGAGTCCTATAAGTACATCATTGTCTGGCAATGATTGGAGTAATTAGGATTTAGCCTTAATTTGAGAAAAAATAATGACCTAATGTATATGAATTATTTTAAGCTTAAAGACTTGGACTTTAGTGATGCAGGACAGTCTAAAAAAAAAAGACCAAGCTTCCTTCCATTCATCAACAATAAATCACGTCCGATCATAGCACATTATTCCTAGGACAGACAGTATAGTTGCCTATACTCTGCTCAGGAGGCGTAATTGATTGATACAGGACCAAAGCATGATCAATCTAAATGATGCTGATGAATGTCATTTTAGAGATCGGTAAATAACTAGCAATAATAAAGTAAATAGATAGATAGCAAAAATTAAACATACTCATGAATAATTGCAAAAAAAAATATAAATGGAATAAAGGATAGCAAGAAATTAAGCCCGTAAGAAAATTTAAAAAAAAGATAAGAAGAATTCGGATCGTGGTAGTTAAGAAACTACCCTGATTAGGGCTCTTAATCTTTTAACCAAGTAGATCTATCGATAAATAACTGGGTCTTTACCAACATCGGATCTAAAAAAAATAAGTAAAAATCAAAGATCAATCGAGAAGGAACGAAGGTCCTTGTCAACGTTTGATCTGTAGAATAATAGATCACTCTTTCTCTCTCTACATGATAGATGAAAATCTTGGAGGAGATAGATCTTCTTTTGGTGGAATAGGCTTATGTAAGTAGATGATGAAGACGAATTAGGGTCATAGGAACACTGAATCTCAAAAAAATGAAGCTTAAAGAGATAGAAAAAGATGGGCCTCACATCCTCTCCTCGTGGGACGATTTTGGGTCTCACACTCTCTCCCTCTCGGAGCGACCAACACAAGTGTTTGTGAAAATTATAAAGTAATTCATTCATTCATTATCTCATTCATGAAAGATACATGGGTTTATATAGGATCCTAGGGATCCTATTTCTTTAGGAATCCTATTCTCTTTACAAGAAAAAAATCAACCCTCCCAACAGAAAAGTAAAATATTAAGTATGATTTTCAAATACAATAATATATCATATCTATCTTTTATGAAACCTGATAAGCATCATAAATTTACCAATAAAAGTATTAATTTATTAATTAATTTATATTAATTTTTAAAAATTATTAATCAATTTATATATAATTTTTGAAAAATTCATATTTTTATTAATTAAAAAATTAATTAAAAAATAATAAAAAAATAATAAAAATTAAAAAAATAAAATTTTATTATCAATAGAAAGAGCTCATTTTTTTGATCATAATGAAATAAATTTCAGATAAAACAGAGCTAAAATGGAAAAGATATGAATTTTTAAAAAAATATAAAATAAATAAAAATTAAATAAAAAAGAAAACGGCTCAGCCGGCTCCGCAAGCCGAGCCACCAAGCCAAGCCGAAGCCATCAGCCAAGCAAGCCATCAGCCGACTCAGCCATTGAAGCCATCAGCCGGTCCACGATCCAGGCGTGGACCGCCAGCTCAGCAAATTCCGGCGAATCAGAGATTGCCACGTGGTGGACCTAGACCCCTTAAGGGTCTACAGAAATTTATCGCGGCTCACAAGGGTAATTTAGTCTTTTCGTCCGACAACAGCGGCGCTGATTGGTTGCGGTGTGCGGTGCGGCCGGTCCACGCGGTCCATGGGAACAGTTATTGCGCGATCGGACGGATGTGGTTGTTTGCGGTCAGGATCGGACGGCTGTGGTTGCTTCCGAATTTTATTCAGATACAAACATCACGCGGATCACCATCGGACGGCAGCGCTCGATCCAGGCGATGATCCGACGGTCCAGAACGCTGCCGGCGGTGATCAAGACTCCCGAAGCGCGTGATTTGCGGCCAGATTTCCTCGATCAAGCGCGATCCAACGGCCAGAATTTAATCCGACCCGATCTGAGCTTATCTGCATCCGATTTTGATGATTTTTGGACCGTTGGATTCCTATTGAACGGCTGGATTTTATCAGATTTATCAGAGTCATATCAGAGCTATTTTGATTCAAATTTTATCCAAATTTCTTTGTATTTTGACGATTACAAAGGCTATTAGTCCCATATTGCCTTTAGAAAAAATATCCAGCCCTCCTAGCTCTATAAAAAGGACCCCAGGCCATCAAAAATCAACATCTCCGATCAAGGTGAAGCTTTGGTACAGGGCGAAGCCAGGCTATGGGTTAAAGGCTGCTTCGAAGCAACGGGTGCCGAGAAGAAGAGCCGAGCTTCTACACCATCTTTCTGCCAATGCCGATCCAAGATCAGAGATCAGGCTATTTTATTTTTTTAAATTTTATGTATTTAAATTCTAAAATTTTAATTAATAAAAATTTTATTTTTGCATTTTAATTTCTTACTTTTTATTTTTATTGCAATTTAATTTCTGCACTTTAAATTATTGCTTTGCAAGTAGATGCTAAGATCTAACTAGTAGATCTTAGTACCAAGTTTAAATTCCTGCATCTTTTAATTTTTGCTTTTTAATTTTCCGACTTCACTTTTGATTCTAAAACTTTCTTTTTTCTTTTTCTTTTCAAAAATCAAAGATTTCAAATCTAAAAACACTACCTTCCCTGTGGATTCGACCCGACTCACTACTATCTACGCATTTTTAATGATTTTAAGAAGTCGGATTAAACTGATAAACACGGTGTCTTAACGACAGCATCGCGTTCCTATCAAGTTTTTGGCGCCGTTGCCGGGGAAGGTTTTTTGATTTTTGATTTTGATTTCTTTGATTTATTAAAAATAATTTCGGCAAACGCACCAAGTTTTTGGCGCCGTTGCCGGGGAAGGAATAGATGCTATTTTTTTCTTTGATTTCTTTGATTTTTTTTTTTGTAAATTAATTATATTTTTTTAATATTGCTTACTAATTTTTTTTATTTATTTTGTAGAAAAAAAAGAGAAAAAGAAGAAAGCATCAAATTTTGGTGAGATCAATCCTAACCCTAGTCCTCTTTTCTTTTTATTTATTTATTTATTTATTTTATTTTTAAATTAATTTAAAAAAATATTCATTTAAACCTAATTAAAAGCCTCATGATAAGATTAGAAACCCTAACTGCTTAGAGCATGCATCATATTAGTTTTATTTTTATCTTTATTTTTATTTTTATTTTTTTTGGTGATTGCTGGAGGCAAGGTAAGCCTTTCAGAATACAATTAGTTACATGCATCTAGTTTAAATTGCATAGAACCCTTTGATTGAATTTTTTTTTTTTTGCATATTCATATTAAATCAAATTAAGGGCACAACCCAATTAAACAAGATAAGGTGGGGATTTGATCACCCTTCCTTAGCCCACAAACAACCAACCAACATCCTGCATTGACCTAAGCCTTTAAATTAAAATCAATTAGACATCAACCCTAGGAACTCGAGCTCAATAGGATAAGGAATCCTAAGAGTTGAACCGGGTTAGGATAAGTCAATTTGACTGGTGTCTAGGAAAGTGGTTCAGGGACGACTTGGGCCCGAAGGAAGGTGGTTTCTAATTGGTTCCGTTCGCTTACCTGGCCAAGCACAATTGGTGTCTAAGGCAAGCAACGGGGGGACTCCCACCAACCTTACACTTACCTGGCTAGTTGATTGGCTAATCCTACACTTGGAGGGCTTGAAGGTGACCTTGGCAGTTAGGAGCTGTCTAGATCTAGGATAACCCTTAGTCAGGATTGATTGACCAACTTGATTGCTAACCAACATCAAACCTAATTAAACCTAATTCTTCTCTTTCTTCTTAGTTCTAGGACTCCTTAGGACCTCTTCTTTAGAACTCTTCTTTCTTTCTTTCTCTCTTACTCCTCTAAAAATAAAATAAAATAAAAATTAAATTAAACTAACTAAAAAAATATTAAAAATAATAATTAAATTAAATTAAATTAAAATTAAAATTAATAAATAAAAAAATTAATTTATAATAAAATAATAATAATAATAATAAAAAAAAATATTCTAAAAATTTTTTTGAAACCATACATTAGGGTTACACTAATACATGCATGGTAGGAAATCACTTTTTCTGATTTAGTTGAACTTAATTGAATGGTTGATTCACATTAAACATAATAATCAAATGGCTAATATGAATCTAATAGTCCAAAAATTAGATAAAGTTGACCTTCTTGCTCAGAAAATAGATCAACTCCTAACCCTAGGTCAACAATCTCCTGCACAATTCACATCATCTTCTAATTATCAGGAGAATTATTCAATCTGTGCTAGTCCAACCCATCATGTAAGTGAATATCCTATGACTGCACAGTTTCCATATTTTATCCAAGAACAAGTTCAAGCTACTCAAGGATACTCCAAATTGATTAATGACCCATTTTCAAATTCATATAATTCAGATTGGAGTAACTTTAATTTTTCTTGGACATCCCAACAGACTCAGGCTCAGACCCAAATTTCACTTGAGCAAAATTATCAAAATTATGCCTATAATAATGGTCAGCCTAGTCAGTTTAACCAGCCATCATATTATAATCAGCCTTCATACCCACCTCCTCAACAGACCAATCTAGCTGATGATAGATTTAACCAACTTCAACAATTAATTCTAACTCAACAGCAATCTATCGCCAGACTAGAAGCTCAAATAGGATAATTAGTTGAGTCTAACATGAGGAGAGAACTAGATCAACTACCGAACCTACCAATTTCAAATAACCCACCTAATGACCACCAACCACCTGGATTAAATTATCAATCTAATGTTTCATCTAAGAATCTCCAATTTGAGAATACCAAAGTAATTCCTGAACTTAAAAGCTATAGGATTCTTATGGACCCATACCAAGACCAGGTGAGAGAGGCTAGTACTGATGCTAGCCAAAATGAAAAATTTAGAGAAACTGGTTAGTACTGAGACTAACCACATAGAAGAACCCAAGCCAGGAATTAGTACTGATGCTAGTTCCAGTTTAAATGAGATAGAAATAAGGGAAAAGAGAATAGATGATTTACCCGAGACTTATAAACCTAATGTCCTATTCCCTTCAACCCTAGAAGCTGGTTCTTCTTATAAAAATCAAAAGGCATGTAATGAAATATCAATGGAGTTGTTTAAGCAGGATCACATTAATTTACCTCCAGAATTAAAACCGCCTTTAGTCACCATTCCAGCACCCATTGAATCAAACTTAACTCCTAAAACTCCATTCATGAGCATTTGAGCATTTTAGAAAAACAAATAGGAGAAATTCTTAATAAACATGGGTCTGAGAATGGAATCATAAATTATATCCCAAAATTAACAACAGTGAATATATCAATAATGGGATTAAAAATCAACTTTCTGAGATTGGCAATCCAAAACCATTGGAATTTGTCAATCCAATATTCGACACAGGATAGTGAGCTACATTGTGTCTGGCTGAAGACGGTAAACTTAGCGCTTGTTGGGAGGCAACCCAATATTTAGTTTTTATCTAATTTATCTTTTTAGTTTTATTTTCTTTTTAGGATAATTTGAATAAGTTGGAGGGAGAGCTCAAATTTTCAAAGGCATGTGCTGGACCAAAAAAAATAAAAAAATAAATAAATAACTGAGTTAGGTGTATTCTTTCCATGTTCTTTTATTACATCCTTTATTTTTTCTTCTCCATTGAGGACAATGTCGATTAAGTTGGGGGGAGAGAAAAAATAAAAATTTTAAAATTTTAAGTCCTCGAAAAAAGTTAGTATTTAGTATTTAGATACTTGATTATGCTTAAGAATCGAATTAAACTAAGCATTTTTAAAAAGAAAATTGATGCACAGATTAGAGAATCTATGAGATATTGAGGAATCAAGTATTAAGAAAATTCAATAAAGAGTTAAGTCCAGAACATAAAAAATTTTTTTCTTGGAGCATTTCTAATTATTTCTACTAGCATCAAAGAAAAGTCTACTTTTTATAGGCTTGTGTAGGGTAACTATACGTTTCTTCATATAAAAATTTATTTTAATAAAATAGTTTCCAAGTACTTCTCACTGAGTAACCGGGCCTCTTTGCCTAAGCAAGCATTGAGTTTCGCATCAAAAGGTGGGAAGGGCAAAGAAGCTCGTTGTAAAGCTAGTCTTAACTCGTAGCCTATTTGATTCGAGCTAGTAAGCCCGAGGGGTATTCTATACCTAGTGCCCTAAAGCCAACTGGTTTGGGAGTCATTGGCCCAAGACTCGCTACATGGATCAAATAGAAAGCTTAAGGAGTTAAGACACTCAATAGTGGTACAACGTTAAAAAAAAAAAAAAAAAAAAAAAAAAATTGGTTTCCCACCGAAGTAACCGGGTCCCGTTGCCTAAGTAAGCAATGATATTCGCATCAAAAAGTGGGCAATGTGAAAATAAAAATTAATAAATGAAGGATGGAAGTAGCAATACACCTGCCTATATGAAAGTTTAGACAAATCAGAGATAAAAGTGGAATAATTTAGAAAAAGTTCTGAAAAATTTAATGTTCTTTACTTAATTTTTCTATTGATAAGTATTAATACCCCAATGATATATCTCATTTAAGCTCTACTGAATATCAATGGCCATTTTGAAAATTGCTTAGGTAAAATTCGAAACTCTAAAGTTAAAAGGTATTTAAAACTAAATTCTTTCTTTACTCGAGGACGAGCAAAGCTTAAGTTGGGGGGTGTGATAAGCATCATAAATTCATCAATAAAAGTATTAATTTATTAATTAATTTATATTAATTTTTAAGAATTATTAATCAATTTATATATAATTTTTGAAAAATTCATATTTTTATTAATTAAAAAATTAATTAAAAAATAATAAAAAATAATAAAAATTAAAAAATAAAATTTTATTATCAATAGAAAGAGCTCATTTTTTTGATCACAACGAAATAAATTTCAAGTAAAACGGAGCTAAAATGGAAAAAGATATGAATTTTTAAAAATATAAAATAAATAAAAATTAAATAAAAAAGAAAATGGCTCAGCCGGCTCCGCAAGCCGAGCCACCAAGCCAAGCCAAGCCATCAAGCCGACTCAGCCGTTGAAGCCATCAGCCGGTCCACGATCCAGGCGTGGACCGCCAGCTCAGCAAATTCCGGCGAATCAGAGATTGCCACGTGGTGGACCTAGACCCCTTAAGGGTCTACAGAAATTTATCGCGGCTCACAAGGGTAATTTAGTCTTTTCGTCCGACAACAGCGCGCGCTGATTGGTTGCGGTGTGCGGTGCGGCCGGTCCACGCGGTCCATGGGAACAGTTATTGCGCGATCGGACGGATGTGGTTGTTTGCGGTCAGGATCGGACGGCTGTGGTTGCTTCCGAATTTTATTCAGATACAAACATCACGCGGATCACCATCGGACGGCAGCGCTCGATCCAGGCGATGATCCGACGGTCCAGAATGCTGCCGGCGGTGATCAAGACTCCCGAAGCGCGATTTGCGGCCAGATTTCCTCGATCAAGCGCGATCCAACGGCCAGAATTTAATCCGACCCGATCTGAGCTTATCTGCATTCGATTTTGATGATTTTTGGACCGTTGGATTCCTGTTGAATGGCTGGATTTTATCAGATTTATCAGAGTCATATCAGAGCTATTTTGATTCAAATTTTATCCAAATTTCTTTGTATTTTGATGATTACAAAGGCTATTAGTCCCATATTGCCTTTAGAAAAAATATCCAGCCCTCCTAGCTCTATAAAAAGGACCCCAGGCCATCAAAAATCAATATCTCCGATCAAGGTGAAGCTTTGGTACAGGGCGAAGCCAGGCTATGGGTTAAAGGCTGCTTCGAAGCAACGGGTGCCGAGAAGAAGAGCCGAGCTTCTACACCATCTTTCTGCCAATGCCGATCCAAGATCAGAGATCAGGCTATTTTATTTTATTTTTTTTTTTTAAATTTTATGTATTTAAATTCTAAAATTTTAATTAATAAAAATTTTATTTTTGCATTTTAATTTCTTGCTTTTTATTTTTATTGCAATTTAATTTCTGCACTTTAAATTATTGCTTTGCAAGTAGATGCTAAGATCTAACTAGTAGATCTTAGTACCAAGTTTAAATTCCTGCATCTTTTAATTTTTGCTTTTTATTTTCCGACTTCACTTTTGATTCCAAAACTTTTTTCTTTTTCTTTTCTTTTAAAAAATCAAAGATTTCAAATCTAAAAACACTACCTTCCCTGTGGATTCGACCCGACTCACTACTATCTACGCATTTTTAATGATTTTAAGAAGTCGGATTAAACTGATAAACACGGTGTCTTAACGACAACATCGCGTTCCTATCAGAGAATTTGAAGGTCATTTGCCAGAAAGAAAAAAAATCCTGGGTGCTTGATGCCTGGCAAATTGATGAATCTGGGCAACAGTGCTTGTTTCCTTCCGGTGTGTGGAGGGTGGTGGCTCCAAAGATGATGTGGACCAAGCTTGCTTCTTTATGATGATCTCTTTCCAAATAAGACGCAATCCAAAATAAATCCAAGTATGGTTCTATGGACCCAAAACTAAATGCATCAAAAGAACTAATTGATTAAATCAAAAGGACTAGAATAAAATAACTGAAGTAGAGTTATTCTGATATGGCTTCTTCAATCCAAATTATGTTGCCGACTTCTGGTGGCTCTGATGTCCGCACCAATTCTCTTGGGGTGGGGAGAACTCGACCCTATCGAGTGGGGGTCGATTCTACTCTGGTGATGCTTAAGCAAATCAGGATCAATACGTTGCAGCTCTTCTCGAGTGATCCAGATATCCTCGGACTTCGGTCGACCTCACCATCTAACTAAGTACCGCTGATAGCCTCGACTCCAGATGGAGATGATCTACTCATCCAAAATTCTCTTAATCTGATCATGCTTTGACATTTTGGTTGGTGGACATTCAGGAATAGGCTCTCTCTCAAAGATTGGTTCAGGCTCAAATGGCTCACTAGGAATCCAAGTTGGCTCTTTATAGGTGATGAGATTTGCAACATTAAAAGTAGAGCTAATCCCAAAATCAGAAGGTAAGTCCATAACATATGCATTTGGTCCGATCTTCTTTAAAATCTTAAATGGACCTGCTCCTTGAGCATGTAACTTCTTGATGGTTCCTGGTGGAAATCGTTCAGGCCTCATTCGAACCATCACAGTCTCCTTTCGCAAACTCTTGGGCACATCGATGAGAATCTATATTCTGTTTATAAATTTTATTACTAAAACTAATTTTTTTACTGATATCTTTCTATAAACTCTTGACATGCTATGCAAATGACTCTGCAGATTTGGAAATTTTAGCATGCATGGGCAATGGGATAAGGTCTATTGGTTTTCTAGGTTGATATCTATAAACTACTTTCTTGGGATGATCTATCTTAGGGTCCTCATGAACTTCTCTCACAGTAATCATCCAAACTAGTGATCCTTTACTCACGGTCATCTCTAATTCCTTAGCACCTATCAGATGGAGGCTTTTCTTTTTGATGTTTTCTTTTGGTCCATTGCCTATCTTTCTATTTGTAGCCTTAGGTGGGGAAGGATTGATCATGATCTTCTTACCCTTATGAGTGAAACTATAGAAGTTGGTTCGGTCATAAATCGTAACATCATTATCAAATAGCCAAGGCCGACCTAATATGATACTTCCGACTTCCATGGGTAAGACATCGCACCAAACATGATCCTGATAAGAATAGAGCTGGATGGAAATACGACATCTAAGTTTGATGGAAATAGAGGAGGAATCTATCCAAGACACACGGTATGGGTTGGGATGATCTATAGGAGCTAATGCTAATCGCTTAACCATGTCGATGGAGATGGCATTGATACAGCTACCACTATCATTGATCATCTTATAAATTTTATCGCTAAATTTTATGAAGGTATGAAAAATAGAGGTCCTACGCTAGTCTTCACTCTCCTTAGTCTGTGCTAAAACATACCTTACGACTCCAAGCTTAAGGTCTGACTCTGGTGCAACAAAACTTAGGATTTTTTAGTACTCTCAAACTGCTCGACGAAGTCTGGATCAGCTTCATAAACTTTTTTTAATATTTTTTAGAGTTTTCTCTTTTAATTCTTCTATAAATAATGATCGGTTGGGACATTGTGTAGCAAAATGATCGTAACCATGGAACTTGAAGCAGTGGAATCAAGAACTACTTCCTTTAGATAACTCTCCTGCAACTCTTTTTTCTTTATCTTCTTTTCTCATAATAGGATTTGTAGGTAGAGGTCCATTACTAAGAGTTTGGGTAGTATTGGATCTCGATCTAGAAGGAGTTACTCGGCAAGGTTCAAGATGACGGATGGTCGAATATCTAGAAAATCTCTCAAAATCTAGGATAAGTTGATAAGCTTGTTCTAACGTAGTTACCTCTCGCAAAAAGAGCTCACACTGAATATCTTCTCATAATCTAGCTCTAAATTTAGATAAGGTAATAATCCTATCTTCAGTTACTCCACATCTCATGAGGTACTCATCAAATCTCGTGATATACTCTGTGATTGATCTATTTTCTTGAGTAAGTCTCTACCACTGATCTAAAAGTCTTTGTTGGTTGGAGGTGGGGAGGTATTTTTCTCTGAGTTTCTCCTTCATTTCATCCTAGGTTTCTATTGAATCTTGTCTTCTTTGGTTGAGAAGACGTTCAACACTTTTTCAATAAAGTTGGGCTTGCCTAACCAATTTCATCCTAGCAAACCTAACTCTCTTTGCTTCAGACATTTCATACCATCCAAAATAGTGGTCCATGCCCGATTCCTAATCTAGGTACTCTCTCGAATCTAGACAACCATCAAAACTTGGGGCTTCGATCTTCACATTCCTAAGGACATGCTCATCCTGGTCGAACTGGTTATGATGGGGGTGTGCTGCTATAGGTCGATCTAGGTCGAGGTTCCTTCTTCTCTATCCTATAGGTAGTTGGGGAGACTCAGGTTCAGATTATCTTTGCCTAGCTTCTTCTAGTACTGTTATTCTTTCACTCATGGTTTTCATAAATCTTTCATGTCATCAAACTTCTCAGTCAGGGCATTAATGATGGTTGTTGTATTAGGATCCATGTTGGTATTGGGTAGGAAAGTAGGACGTTGGTACTGGATACTTGATCTAGTGGTCATGCAAGTCCAGGATGCAGGAATAAGATGCAGTAAGAAAGAAAAAAAAATGCTGGAAAGTAAATTACAAAATTTAAATTATGAAAATATAACTTGTAGAAATTTTAAATTATAGAATTTAAACTAAAGTCCTAACCAATCCGGCTCTGATACCAAATTGATGTGGGATAGCCTAAAAAAAAAAAAGACCAAGCTTTCTTTCGTTTGTCAACAACAAATCACGTTCGGTCGTGGTATATTATTCCTAGGATAGACAGTATAGTTTCCTATACTCTGCTCAGGAGGCATGACTGATTAACACGGGACCAAAGCATGATTAATCTAAATGATGCTGATGAATGCCATTTTAGAGATTAGTAAATAACTAGCAATAATAAAGTAAATAGATAGATAACAGAAATTAAACATGCTCATGAATAATTGCAAAAAAAAAAATATAAATGGAATGAAGGATAGCAAGAAATTAAGTCCGCAAGAAAATCCAAAAAAGAGATTAGAAGAATCTAGATCGTGATAGTTAAGAAACTATCCTGATTAGGGCTCTTAATCTTTTAACCAAGCAGATCTATCGATAAAGAACTGGATCTTTACTAACATCGGATCTAAAAAAAATAAGTAATCAAAGATCAGTTAAGAAGGAACGAAGGTCCTTGTCAATGTTTGATCTGTAGAATAATAGATCACTCTTTCTCTCTCTACATGATAGATGAAAATCTTGAAGGAGATAGATCTTCTTTTGATGGAATAGGCTTATGTAGGTAGATGGTGAAGTTGAATCAAGATCGTAGGAATACTGAATCTCAAGAAAATGAAGGTTAAAGAGATAGAAAAAGGTGGGCCTCACACCCTCCCCTCGTGGGGCGATTTTGGGTCTCATACCCTCTCCCTCTCAGAGTGACCAATACAAGTGTTTGTGAGAATTGTAAAGTGATTCATTCATTCATTGTCTCATTCATGAAAGATACATTGGTTTATATAGGACCCTAGGGGTCCTATTTCTTTAGGAATCCTATTTTCTTTACAAGAAAAAAATCAATCCTTCCAACAAAAAAGTAAAACATTATGTATGGTTTTCAAATACAATAATATATCATATCTATCTTTTATGGAACCATAGAGAAGAAATCAGCCTTTCAACAAAATAAGTAAGAAATCAAGAACTCCTAAGGAATCCTAGGAAAGAAAAGGAACTCTATGTGGGTGCTTGATGCTTGGCACAACTTGGCATGAGGATCCTTGGGCATGGCACATGCTGGCGTGTGTATTTCCTCCCTAGGCGTGTGGAGGGTGGTGGCTCCAAAGATGACGTAGACCAAGCTTGCTTCTTTATGATGGTCTCTTTCCAAATAAAACTTAATCCAAAATAAACCCAAGTATGGTCCTATGGATTCAAAACTAAATGCATCAAAAGAACTAATTGATTTAATCAAAAGGACTAGAACAAAATAACTGAAGTAGAGTTATTCTGATATGGCTTCTTCAATCCAAATTGAATCTAAATTATATTGCCAACTTCTGGTGGCTTTAGTGTCCGCACCATTTAGTCTAAAGGTTCTTTCACTATTTTGTACGAATTGGTAGCCTCTATCTCTAATTTGAGGAATTACTTTAATTTTTTAGTAAGTACTAGAATCCACATAGACTGCATATAAGCTCAACTTTAGCCAGTCAATCCATGTGCATCTATGGATAGGTTTTTAGCTAACTATTTCTTTAAATAACTTCTAGTAATTAGGTTTTGCCCCAAAAAACTAATCAGTAAGCTTTTGTCTTCACTGAAAAGATTCGGTTAGGTCCAACCATTAACATGATCATACTTGGTGCATCTAACCAATGAATGATTAAGACAACTTTGGTTGGTCAACCTAACCACCATTAGAGAGATACTTCCACGTCATCATATTATGAATGATAATTTCATTAGTCATTAAGCACCAAGCCTTTGGGCCTCCAATGATTATAGGTTAATAAACTTATTATCATCTAACATAATGGGAGGCTATGACTCCGTTATCCCCATAACTTTATCATTTTAAGAATCTAATAATTTTAGAGGATTTAAATTATTAGTGATTTAAGGATAGAGAAGATATAGACCAAATTGCTATCATAGACTTAACCAAGTCAAATCCTCCTATTGACTTCTCAAGTCATAGATAAGGACTAGGATCAATTTCAATCAATGGATACCTAGATCAGTCTTACTAAATAAAATCAGTCTCATTGATTTTCTATGTGACATAGGTTAGGATGAATTAATAAGCAACCTAATCAAAAGCTGATTAACTACATAGGCAAGATAAGTGAGATTAGTGGAAGGGTCTGCCAAAGCTTGCCTTAGACACCATCAGAAATGGCTAGGTAAGCGGGCTACCAATTAAAGACCACCGATCTGAAAATACTATACTTATCTTAGATACCAATCAATTTATCAGTTTTGCTTTGATCTACCTAAAGACTTGGGCTCAACCACTAAGCCACGATCAGGTCCATTTGTTAGATGTATGGACTATGATCAACTACAACTATTAAATTGATCTATAGAAAAGAAATGATCTAATCCTAATTAACTATTAATTAGGTTTGATCAATTTCTTGACTTAGTCCATATTTAATCAACACTAGGTCTAATCCAGTTTATGACCTGATCAAAGCTAACCAAATGTCCTTTAACCTATGATTTATGAAATTAACTTAGGATCTTCAAATCACAAACCTAGATCCTAAACAATCATTTAATTTTTAATTAAGTTCAAGGCTGATGGGTTGGGATTTGGAACCTCAGAACTACATTCTGATTTGATCATTTAAAATATTTTTTAAATTTTTATAAATAATTTATATTGAATCAAATTCAATTTATGGTTTTAGATCTGATTTATTTCAATATTTAGATCATGTTCTAAGATTTTGAATCTAGAATTTTGTAGAAAGTAAGTTTTTAATTTAAATTCTATAAAGTAAATATATCACATATATTAATTCCAAATTCAAAAAGAAAACTACATATCCAGTATATGCATCAATAGGATGTAGATCTAATCATGAAGCACATGATATGGATCTTATCTAAATGATCAAAATCAAATCATAAACTATTAAATATTATATTTAAAGTATAAAAATAAATCACCAAATGCTTTAGATCTTATCTAAATTATTTATAATTTAGGTTATATAGATTAGCACATACTAAGACAATCTTTTCATTGTAAGGGATTAATCTTACAACAGGATAACCTTATTATTAATATGTGCGACCTTACATTATTTAGATTTAATCTAAATAATCAATAATAGATCAAATATCTATTTATTTTAAATTTAAAATTAAAAAATAAATTATAAATCTACTTAAATCTCATCTAATTTTTTCATGAATTAGTTTTTCAGATCAGTACATACCGAAACAACCTTTTCATTGTAAGAGGTTAACCTTAAAACAGGATAACCTTATGATCAGTATGTATGATCTTTAAGAATTATTTTTAGATTTACTTTAATGTAAACATGATCATGTCATAAAAGAACCTAGAGCTTTGATACCAGTGTTTGAAAATCATGTAGGGTTTCATGCATATCTTACCAAACATTTTGAAATTAGATGCGACAAAAGATATAGATTAATCTAATTAACCTATTATATATATATATGATCCAATCACTAAACCCTATATCTAAGATCTATGATATGTCAAGATGTATGAATAAATCTAAAAATAAAAATAGATTGGTATTGATCAGATCAATATCCTTGATCTAGAGCAGTTCTAGAAATCTTAAATCATATCTAGGTCATAAAAGAGATCAAATCTCTTACCTTTGCATAAGTCAAGAATATCGTAGTTGAAATCTGACATTATTCTTGTTGCTTGGAGTTAAAATCTGACATTATCCTTATTGCTTGGAGCTGCACAGCATGTCCGATCTCTATAGGTTGTCTACAAAAGATCGCTATGTAGATTGGAGGTTCGTCAAATGAAGATCCACTCAAAGTGCTAGCTTCTTGCGGATCCCTCCTGATGGTTGATTTATAAAGTTTTCTCAGATCTCTTAAGTACTCCAAGAGATGAAGATTAGGAGGAGGATTGAGAGAGAAGACAAACTCTTGGATCTCCCTAAAAGAAGAAAAGAAAAGGCTTAAAGAAAGACCATTAAGAGAAGACCCATCTTCTCTTTAGGAATCAGCAATTAATGTCTTAAAAAAATCTCTAAGCCTTGACTAGAGGAGACCTTCTCCTCTATTATTTTTCATGCCCTTTCTCTCTTTCTTTCTAATGTTTTTCATGAAAAAATCTCACAAAAATGGGCAAGAAAAAATTCTCAAAGAAAATCTAAGAGAAGACTTTCTTCTCTTCTTCTTGTCTCAACCATTGATATCCTAAAGAAAGCTTCCATGCCCAACAACTTGGAGTGCCAACCTCCCATGCCCCTCTCCCTCTCTCTCTTCTGATTTTGCATGGAAAAATCATAGGTTTCTTATGCCATCCAACCCCTTAAAATGAGGTGCCTCCTTACTAGGTCAAAACCTAGTCAATTAAGGACTCTTGGTGGCATCCAACTCTTGGATAACCTCAAGACTTTTTGGGTAACATATTTCCTATGCTAGGAAGGATTAGGAGGCACCCAGAATCTGAGAAAAAGAGATGCACAATAATGTGGGTGTTGGAACTAATTTCCAAAAGAAATAAGAGTTTTATACCTTTTAAAACTCTATCTCCTAATTCCATGTTTGAACAATTAAAAAATATTCCTAAACAAGATGGTGTGGGGGCGGGGAATCTTTAGATTGGCATGAGAAATCTCATGCCAATGAGAATAAGGAAAGGCACACAAAACAAAGTGGGGCATGGAGAAAAAAAATTCCAAAGGAAGAGAAAAGAGTTTTAAAGGATTAAAACTCTATCATCTCTTTCTAAGTTTGACTTATTCAAACTATATTCCAAAATACCAAGTGTTGCCTAGAGGTAGCAATCCAAGAAGAAGGATGAATTGGGTTCTTATAAAATTTTATCCAAATTTATTTTCTAAACAAGTATGTGCTTTGATTTTAACCTAAGCGATATGGTGGAGATGTGTACAATATAAACAGCAACAGATTTAAGATAGTGTATGTAAACCAAAAATCTAAACAATATAAATCAGAAATAAAGGCAAAGTAAAGAAAGAATAAAAAACACAATACAAACATACGAAATGTTATAGTGATTCGGAGCAACCCACTTCTATGTCCACTCCCCAAGCTCTCCTTGGGAATTCCACTATAATCCCACTGATTACAGTGTATTTATTTTTTTGAGTTAACAAACAAATCCAGTTGGTTTTTTCAAGAGCACCAACCAAAACCTTACACCAATAGTTTTTCGAGATCACTATTAACCCAGTTAGTTTATCAGGCTCACCAACTAAAATCTACAATATCCAATTTTAGGCTTGGATGGGCCTAATCTTCAAGTTTCTTTTCTCCAAAGAAACTTATAAAGAAATTAAAATTAGAAATGAAAATTTCAGCATAATATAAAAAATAGAGTTAAAGCTCTTTTAAATCTCAATGAAGAAGCTGATGATGTGCTCGATTGAGGTTTGGCTTTTCTTCAATTTATGCTTGAGAGGATGTGAAAGATGTTGGAAAAGATTGCTTTGAAGGCTTGCTGAAATCTGTGCATAACTTTTCTCTCTTTTCTCTTTTCTTTGGATTTTCAATATTTCTCACCAAAACTAAAAGATTCACTCTTTAAATCTCTTAATCTTGCTTCTTAATTGATTCTCCACCTTTTAATATCTTTGAAGATGGTTGGAGAGTGAGTTCTAGCCATTGGAAGCTCTGAAATAGTCATTAGAGGTGAAAAAGAGCCATTAGAAAGATTACAGAAACTAGCCGTTAAAGGCTATCAAACTACATCGAGCTGGCTCAGATCTGACTTCAAGCTGGCTCGAATCCAATTCGAGCTAGCTCGAATAGCAGAATAGAAAAATATCTTTTCTACCATCCTAAGAGAGTTGGCTCGGATCTAAATTGAGCTGGCTTGGCTCTAAACTTTTCAACTTCATTTTTCTTCATTGTTTGATCTTTTAAATTTAAATTTATTGGCCCCAAATCTTTCAAATGATATTTATTTCTCTTTTTTTTTATTTTTTAAATTGAGTTATCCAAATTTATGAAAACTTCTTCTTTTAAGTACTTTGGCTTGACATCTTGAGATGATTTTCCTTAAGATAAATTCTTCATTTTGGATACTTGAAAAATTCTACATACATTTTTGAAACACATAATTAGATACATAGTATACTCAATATTTTGGAATCATCAAAATCAATCTCAGGATCAATAATCTCCTCCTTTTTGATGATGACAAAACTTTGAGTATATGCACAATAAAAATAAATAATATGTTTCAATGCATTTTGTCAATATGTATCATGAAGTACTAGATCAAACACATGAATGCACACTTCATGAAAGTTCTCAATTAGTTTTTAGTTTATTGCACATATTTCATATACTCATTTCAAATTAATGTCTCAATTTAAATTAATGAGTATTAAGATTTCAAGCATCAAATTAATGAGCATCTTAAGAATTAATTCATTAAGCATATACTCAATATTCTTATCTTCATTTTTGACTGCATCAAAAAGCTTATGGGAAGGTTGAAGGAATCATCAAAACCAGTGATATGTAAGAATGTATCAAAATAAGAGATGTATCAAATTCAAAAAATCAATTCAAATAAATCCTCTTTTCTTTAAAAACTTATCTTTTGATTCAAAATATACTTAAAATATATTTTTTTCTTCAGAAATTGGCTTGAATTCAAATATCAAAGGCTCTTCCTCTTTTTGAATGAATATGACTTTTTAATCAAATTTTTAAATATGCACTTGTAAGCTTTAAGAAGAATAAAGCTTTTCAAAATATTTAAATATAAAATCAAGCATAATGTGCACATCAATATTTTTTTTTAAATAAAAATTTATTATTTAAATTTAAAAAAGATATGTATCGAAAATGTATCGAGCAAAGTAAAATGAATAGTATCAAACCAAATGATAGTCATATTTTTAAATTTATTATTTTGATTAAAGAATTACTTCAAAATAAATAGTTCATAAGAATTTTGCAATGTACATCAGAAATTTAGTATCAAATTTATATTTTTAAATAAGTTTCAAAATTAAGTTTAGAAATTTATTTTTGAGTAGGAATATGCTGTAAATTCAATTTAACTCTAATCATTTGCCAAGAATGATCATGCAAATCAAGTTCAAAAGATTGGCATATAAAAAGTTTAGTATTATATTTATAAATAAGTTTCAAAATTAGAAGAATATATCAAAATTAATTTATTTAGCGTAAGAATATATTTTTAAATTTAATTTCACTCCAAATAGTTATAAAAAATGATATGACAATCAAATTATACATATCAAATTGAATAAATATGAATTGATTGAGAACTTAAGTTCACATTTAATTTTTTAAGACTTAAATTAATTAAAATTTTCAATCAAATCAAATTAAAATATATCTCTCCTTCTATTTTTCATACTTATAGCTAGATTAATTTACTATTCAACTTTCTCTTCCTCTTTATTTCAAATCAAGCAAATTAATACCAATTTAACCACTAAATTTAAATTTTCTAAATTTAAAAGATATTTTTAATTTTAAAATTATTTTCAATTAAATGATCATTTCTTTTTTAATAATTTTTTCTCATTACTTTAGCAAATAAAACCATTTTAAAATTAAACAAAATTCAAAAGCATAAGCATCACTTGAGTGAACTAAGAGTATTAATTAATCCAAATATCAATCAAGCATAGCATTCACTAAAAAAGATACCAAATTTTTCAAAAAAAAAAAATTATTAAATTCAAAGGATGTTTAAAAAGGATATATATAATAAGAATAAATATCAAGAAAATCAAAAGAGTATGATAAGTAATTAAAAAATATTTTTGTTTATATTAAGATTTTTTTATCATTAGAAATATCACTTAATTAAATTTAAAAAAATATAATTTTTTTAAAATTTATCTCAAATGGTATCACTTCAAGAGTATAGCTATGCAAAATGAGAATTAAAATAAAAATATTCTTTTCTTTCTGCTAAAAAATAAATCAATCAAATACATAACAAATAGTAAGCTGTTTGATATCAAATAATTAAAATTGAAGTCCTCTTTAAATATTTAGCTTTAAAAATAAATAACAACTTTCTTGAAATATTTTGCTTGATATCAACTTCAAAAGATTCAAGAAGAGTATTTTTCAAATTTAATTTTCAAAATCAATCAATTAGAATAATGTATAAATGTTCATCAATAAATTCTATTTTAAGATCAAAGAGACAATCAAATCGATGATCAAAAAGGATATTCAAACCAATTTGGAGATCAAAAATTAATCAATTGGGGATATGATAATCAATCAAATCAAATGAGATTAAATCAAAATTAGGTTGAGAAAAAACTAGATAAAAGCTCTATGATTTTAGTTCAACTAGTAAATTTTCAAATCCTTAAAGACTAAACTAGGATGCAATGCATATCAATTAAGTACTTAAATTTTATGATTGAATGACTTATCTTTAAGTGCTTATTTCATACACTTTTTAGAAAAATTTTGATAATCTAGCATCTTATGTGGGTTGTCAAAACTTAGCTTATTTATCATTTTTGCAATCTAATAGATTCATAGACAATCATGCTTGTAATAACTTAGGTTTCTTAAATAATTAAAGATTAAAATAGCATGATACAAAGGATTGAACCAGCATGTTGAATTTAGAATAAAATAATAAACTTAAAATAAATAATCAATATGATATATTAGTTTTGATCAATATATCAAACTTTCAATTCATGAAGTATGATCATTTTAAGCAATGATAGATCATCAAATTAATCAAACATACTCAATAATTATGCTAATTGATAATCAAAATATATTTAACAAATAATGATAGCATAATGTAAGAAAAGTTTAGATTTTACCAAACATCATCATCCATCCAATTTTATTTTCAAGGCATCCATCCATAATATTTTTCTCTTTTTATTCCATTGGATCCCTGGTATACCTACAATATCATTTGCTAGTCTTTGGTACCCAAGTCATCTTGGGTCTATGAATGTTAGAGCACATGGTTCTTTTTGAAATCTAAATTTATTTAATTAAGGTTTGGCCAATTCTTTTGGTATTGCATTCTGAAATTTTATAGCCAACTTTATTAAATTCGAAATATGTAATAGAATGATTTTTAGATGAAGTTTTTCTAAACATATTTTTCATAAATTTTTGTTTTCTTAAAGAATTATAGCCAATTTCATCTTTATCAAAAATAGCTTTTTGATTATTCAAAATTAATTGAAGCTTTTGAGATTTGATAGTAAACTTATTGAACATAGGCTTCAAGATTTCAAACTCTTTTCTTAATTTAGCATTTTCTTCCAAAAGAGATTTTTCAGATCTTATTAGTTTTTCTTTTTCTTCAATGTAAAGTTTTAATTTTTTGAATTTCTCTTTCAACTTAATATTTTCTTCATTGAAAGATTTTTTAGATTTAAAAAGTACATCCTTTTCTTTAGTCAAAGAATTCATTTCTTTCAAAAATTCTTTTTTTTACTCAAAAGGTTATGCTTTTCATTAGCTAAAAGAAGCTTAGACTTTTTGAGCTCTTTATTTTTTAGTCTTAATTTTTTGAATTCATCCATTAAATCATTAAAGGCTTCAAATAATTCATCAAATATAAATTTGAAAAAATTTTCAAAATTTACCTCATTCTCAATGGCCATGAGATAAAGATTTGCTACTTCCTCTTCCTCATCCGAGCTTGAAGTGTCACTATCTTCCTAAATTCCTAACATATCTCTTTTCTTGGTTCTTTTAGGATGCTTTTTGAGTAGAGGGCAATCCGACTTGTAATGTCCTCTGTTATTGCAATTATAGCAAGTGACACTCTTTCTTTCTTTTTCTTCTTTCTTTTCTTTCTTCTTTATACTTTTCTTCATGAGAAAATTTTTGAATTTACTTGCGAGTAGCTTCATATCCTCATCATCATCTTCACTCTCTTCTTCATCTTCTTCTTCCTCTGACTCATCACTTTTTTTATATTGTGCAGTGGATTTGAAGGTGATGGTCTTCATTTTTCTTGGCTCTTCTTCTTCTTCCTTTTGAGCCATGTTCAACTTATGAGTCATGAGTGAACCCATCAATTCTTCTAGGGACAACTTAGTAAGATCTTTCGCTTCTTGTATAGCTGTTACCTTTGCTTTCCATTCTTTTAGCAAAGACTTTAAAATCTTGCAAACATGTTCATAGTTAGTATAGGTTTTGCCAAGACCATTTAAAGTATTAATAATATTAGTAAATTTGGAAAATATTTTAGAAAAGGACTCATGTTTATCCATTTTAAATATTTTATATTTATAAATAAGCAAATTAATTTTAGACTCCTTAACTTGGCTTGTTCCTTCATGAGTTACTTCTAATTTTTTCTAAATTTTTTTAGCTAATGTACATGTAGATATTCTATTAAATTCATGTACATCAAAAGAGCAATAAAGAATATTGATGGCTTTAGTATTTAATTGAGCCATCTTCTTATCAAATTCATCCCACTCTTTTTTTGGTTTGAGAATTGACATACCATTAATTTCAATTATGGGTGTGTGTGGTCCTCTAGTTATGACTCCCCACATGTGATAATCTAAAGTTTGTATGAAAATTTTTATTCTAGCTTTTTAAAATATATAATTTATGCCATTAAATAGTGGTGGTCTAGATGTGAATTGGCCTTCAGCAAATGATGAACCAAATAGGGTTGGCATGATCTTTTACTCTTTAACCGCTAGGTTAACAATCAAATATTAGAGTACCTATTTTGATACCAATTGTTTCCCAGTAGCAACCCAAGAGGGAGGGGTGAATTAGATTCTTATAAAATTTTATCTAAATTTACTTTTTAAATAAGTATGTGCTTTGATTTTAACCTAAGTAATATGGTAAAGATGTGTATGATATAAGCAACAACGGATTTAAGATAGTGTATGCAAACCAAGAATCTAAACAATGTAAATTAGAAATGAAGATAAAGTAAAGAAAGAATCAAAAGCATAACACAAGCACATAAAGTTTTATAGTGGTTCAAAGCAATCCACTCCTACGTCCACTCTCCAAGCTCACCTTGAAAATTTTACTATAATCCCACTAATTATAGTGTGTTTGTTTCTCTAGATTAACAAACAAATTCAGTTGATTTTTTTAGGAGCACCAACCAAAATCTTACACTAATAGTTTTCTAGGATCACTATTAACCCAGTTGATTTTTTGGGCTCACTAACTAAAACCTACAATATTCAATTTCAGGCTTGGATGGGCCTAATCCCAAGTTTCTTTCTTCCAAAAAAACTTGTAAAGAAATTAAAATTATAAATAAAAAATTTAGCATAATATAAAAAATAGAGTTAAAGCCCTTTTAAATTTCAATGAAGAAGTCGATGATGTGCTTGATTGAGGCTTGGCTTTTCTTCAATTTATATTTGAGAGGATGTGAAAGATGTTGGAGAAGATTGCTTTAAAAGCTTGCTGAAATCTGTGCACAACTTTTCTCTCTTTTTTCATTTCTTTGAATTTTCAATGTTCTTCACCAAAATTAAAAGATTCACTCTTTAAATCCCTTAATCTTGTTTCTTAATTGATTCTCCATCTTTAAATACCTTTGAAGATGGTTGGAGAGTGAGTTCTAGCCATTGAAAGCTCTAAAATAGTCATTAGAGGTGAAAAAGAGCCATTAAAAAGGTTGCAGAAACTAGCCGCTCAAGGCTATCAAACTGTATTGAGCTGGCTCGGATCTAGCTTCGAGCTGGCTTGACTAAAGAGCTGGCTCGGATCCAATTCGAGCTGGCTCGAACAATAGAACAAAAAAATATCTTTTTTTGCTATCCTGAGAGAGCTGGCTTGGATCCAAATCGAGCTAGCTTGGCTCTAAACTTTTTAATTTTATTTTTTTTATTTGACCTTCCAAACTTGAATTTCTTGGCCCCAAATCTTCTAAATGATATTTGTTTCTTCTTTCATTTTCTTTAAATTGAGCCATCCAAATTTATGAAAACTTCTTCTTTTAAGTACTTTGGCTAGACATCTTGAGATGATTTGTCCTTAAGATAAATTTATTATTTTGGATACTTGAAAAATCCTATATACATTCTTGAAACACATAATTAGATACATAGTATACTCAATATTTTGAAATCATTAAAATCAATCTCAGGGTCAACACCAAGAAAATGGGGCATGGAGCACTCTTATTTGTGTGAGAAATCTCATGCCAATAATGAGAAAAAAAAATTGGTGTGGAAATCAATTTATGGCATGGCTTCTTAGGCATAAGGGCTAATGAGAAGTCCTAGTCCAACTAGAATTCTCCAATTAAGACTAGGTCAAATCTAAATAAATTCTATTCTAATTATAATTGATTCAACCTAATTAAAGAAAATTTTAGTCTAACTAGGAGCCTAATTAAATCAAATTAAATCTTATTTAAATCCTAACTTAATTAGAAATTAGGTACACTCAATTTCTAATCGAATAGGAATTCATTCTTTCTTGTAATTAGCTTATCTCATAAACTAATTAGACTTGACCCAATCAAGTCCAAATTAATTCTAATTGAATCTAATTAATTAGACTCAATCTCAGCCTAATTGGTTAATCAAATTGAGTTAAGTAGCAATCCAATTGTAAATAAAACCTCCTACAATACTTGTACTTGATCGATCATCAATTGTATTGATGATTCGATCATTGAATGATTCTTAATCATTGATCAACTATCTGATCAGGTAGTAACCTCTTATGTATATGACCCCATAGGTTCAAACCTAAGCCAATAACATAAAAATTAATTTTTATACCAATCAAAATAACCATCTAGCAATGGTATCCGACGTCCGGATAGATCGAATATATGCAAAGCAACATTCTTAGAATTCTGATCTATGGTTATCATATAATTCATCCCTTTGACCCTTAATGCTCAGAATGACTTTGAGTTTGCTGTCAATACTTAAATAAATTAATTCATATTGTATTTTAAAATTTGCAAATCCCATGACTCCTCACGAGGATTATCCAGGCCTAAGCTTTGCTAAATTAAAATACAATGGGACATTTGCTCCTGAAATTAATTAAGAGTGGTTAATCCCATCTTGACTCACACATCGACTCTACAAGTATTTGACTGCATCCAAAAATCTTCCATTACTATATTAGAAATATAGGTAGTCCAGCACCAAAGTATAGTGAGTTGTTTGCAAGTTATCATGGTGATCTCAGGTCAAAGGGATACCTATATCCATTGGCCTTTACTAGCTACTCTTAATAGTAGAGTGCTACATTGGTCATATTCAATATAGATGTACTCCTACATCTTACTTGGATGTCATACCAATGTCTCCATACCACTTAGTTACGAGGATAACTAATGCATATGACATATAAAGACCTATACTTGATAAATTATCATCCTAATTAATAACTTATCATTCAGTTGCGAATAAATTTAAGAAGCATCTAATAAATCTTCATTTATCGATTAAGTATGGTTCTAAGAATTTCATCATAATATAGGAGTTCAATTAAGAAAGATAAAATTTTTATGATGAATAAGCCAAATAATTATTATTATTAGATAATTCATATATAAATTACAATCATCTATAACTTAGATGATTGATTTTAGGACATATTTTCTCATAATGAGGACATTGGTATGGCATACAGATGAGATATAAGAGTATATTTATACTGAACGTGATAGCTATTAGGACTAGCGCCGCTCCCAAGCCCTGGGAGGCCGCTAAAGGAGTCAAGGTGTTGGCTCCAGGAGACTAGAACAGGTATGGTCCTAGGGCTAGGACCAGTTTGGTTCTAGCATAGAGGTTCAACCTCCCACGATCATGAGACTCTGGTTTATGGGTCTCATGGGGGCTACTCAGAGTTTAGACTAAATTTGAGTCCATGGGGTTGAGTGCATGATCAAACATGGGTGCACATGGGTTTGGACGAGTGCATTCAGACTGGGTTAGCTTAGAAAGTTTTTTATGGGTTAGAATTTTAGTCCATGTACAAGTATATATATACATGTATATTGTAAACCCTAGTAAGGAAGAGAGACATATAGAGCTATTTTCTCCCACATCTCTTCCTCTCTCTAGTTTCTTCACATGCCAAGGTGCCCTAGGGGCATGCCTCCAAGCATGGAGGAAGGAGGTGTGCCCCACTCTTCCTTCAGCCTTAATAACGTCAAGAGATCCTTGCACAATAATTAGTATTAGAGCCATCTTGATGAGGAGACGTAAAAGATCAAGATTCAGCATAGGTATGGGATTTAGATTCCACAAAAGAACACAAAAAAATTGCTTAGAGGCCGACAAGTCCCCCCTTTTTCCCTCTCAATCGGTGATGGCCGGTGATTGGCCATCGATCTTGGGCCTAGTAGCGGATTCCAGCAATTGGCCGACATTCCTGGTGGTCAATCGAGCATGCGGAGGTGTTTCCATGGGTAGTCCGATGGTGATTGCGTGCAGGATGGTGGAGATCTGGAGTTATGGCACGACCATCTTCTTCTCCGAAGAGGAACATCACCGATGGTGGTGTCATCTCAGGCGGTGGCGTATGGCCACAGGCACGCATGCAATTAGCAATGAGCAACTAGCTGTGGTGGTTGGTGGAATGCGACAGGAGGCGCGCATGCAGTGGAGAGCCGGTCCAGGGAGCATGGATTCGGTGTTGAAGCTATTGTGAATGTGTTCCAAAGTTAATCATCAGTCTGTTGATGGTTGGATCATATATTTGTAATTATATATGAATTATAAATTAATAAAAATTATTTTGGCATTTTTTATCACAAATTTTGTTGTCTTCTAATGAACTCCTATGTTGTGATGAAGTCCTTAGGACTATCTAGATTCGGCAAAGGAGAATTTGTCATTTAGTCCTTAAATAGTTCATGACCAAATGATACGTTATTACTTAGGACGACAACGTTTATCAAGTGTAGGTCGTTATGTGCCATATAGGTTGGTTGTTCTCATAACCGAGGAGTGTTGAGATACTGATATGGCATGCAAGCGAGATGTATGGATACATCTGCACTGAACGTGATCAACTCCAAAACTTTTCTCCTGTCAAGATTAGCTTCGATGAAATATGGGTATAAATGTTCCTCCGATTTGAGATCACCATGGTGACTTCCAAGCAATTCACTATGTTTTAGTATCAGACTATCTAAATTTCTAATTCAGTGACGAAAAATTTTTGGGCATAGTTAAGTACTTATGGAGTCGATGCATGTATCAAGATAGGATTGACCACTCTTGATTTCAGGAGCTGTGTTCAATTATATTTTAATTTAGCAAAACCTTAGCCAGGTAGTCTTAGTGAGGAGTTACGGGACTAATTGCTTTGAGACACGACATGGATGTATTTTCTAGGATTGACAGTCTAACCTTCAGTCATCTATTACACAGAGGTCATAGGGATGAATTATACGGTAACCATATTCGCATAGGTTCTGAATATTGTGATTGCGATTATTCAATCTATCCAGACGTCGGGTACCATTGCTAGATAGTCACTTCAATTAGTATAGAAATTGGTTTCTGTGCCACCGACTTAGGTTCGGACCTATAAGGTCATACACATTAGGAGTTTCTACCTGATCTGATGGTTGATCAAGAGTCTCATTGGTCTGAAACTCTATGGTCAAGAGTTTCATTGGATTGAGATTCTATGACCAAGAGTCCTACTAGACTGGGACTCTAAGTCTGACTTATCTGGGACTCTCTGATCAAGAGTCCCATTGGTCTAAGACTCTATGATCAAAGAGTCCCACTAGACTAGAACTCTATGACCAAGAGTTCTACTGGACTAGAATTTTGAATCCTACTTATCTGAGACTCTCTGATCATGAGTCCTGATAATCTAAGACACTATGGTCAAGAGTCCCACTAGATTGGGACTCTATGACCAAGAGTTCTACTAGACTAGGACTCTAAGTTTTACTCATTTGAGACTCTCTGATCAAGAGTTTCACTAGTCTAGGACTCTATGATCATGAATTCAATTTGTTTGGGACACTGGGTCCAAGAGTCCCACTGATTTAGGACTCTTCAAGAGTTTCATGTTGATAGAACTCTACTGCCTAGTAATCCATTCGATTTGGACTTAGATATTTTTTAAAAGATTAATTAATAATTTAATTACTAATTAGCTCAATTTGATTGAGCGATTAGAATTTTATCAAGTCTGATTGAATTTAATTTGATTGAATTTGATCCGATCAGGTCATGAGATGACCTAATCGCTGCGGAAGTTTTGACCCTGATTTGATCAGGATGTAGATCTAATTAATTTCTAATTTAATTAAAATTTTATTGAATTAGACTAAGCCTAATTTTGTTGGGTTTAACCTAATTTAATTGGGTCTAAATTAATTGATTTGGTTGAAACCAATTAGGACCAAGTCAAATGAAGTTTGAATTCAAATTCTCCCATGCACCCACCATTTTTGACTTTTCCACTTTGCTTCCCATGCCCTCCCCTTTGTTTTTCGAATATTTTTTGAGAAATAAAAATGTGCATGTAGAAGGAGAGTCCTTCTGTGTGTTAAATAGAAGGGAGGGGGCGTTGGATAAGGATAAGAGGCTCATTTGAGTTTTGAAATCAAGTGAGTGGTTAAAACCTCTCAACCACTCGATCCTTATCATTTTTCATATAGTTTTTCTATGGTATTCACATCAATAAATTATGAGAATTTTTGTGCATGTAGAAGAAGGGGTTATCATTATGTGGTAAAATTTTAGAGTATTTGGGTATCAGTTATGAGCGAAAAAAATCTTGGAGTGAAGGTGAATAGGATCCTGTAGCACTTTACTTTTCCCTCATCCCTCTCTTCTCTTATAATTTTCACCTCTAAGGATATCCTATTTTTAGATATGATTTAAATAGAGATTATAGAACTAAAAGTTATCTTTCCATAAAAACTTAATTCATAGAAAAACTCCACACAAAGAGGACATGATAGAATTTTTAGTGTGTTAGGATTTTTGGATCGAGTGAAATCCTAGATTTGGGAATCTGGGTTCAGATAGGGATTGAGTGCTGTGAGCATTGGATCACCACCAAATTTGAAACACATCTTCATCATCCTCCAATATTTATGTTTTAATTTTTGAAATATTTAAAAAATAAGAAAGTATATGATCGATCGGATCGATCGTGATCAGCCATCGAAGGTCCCGACGAGGAGCTAGCACTCTAGTAGGGCTGATCGAGATCAGAAGCTCCATGTGGACCAATCATAGAGGTCGGATACATGTGCTACTATGATATGATATCAGAGCATTATCCGATGGACTTAGATTATGGTAATCGACTGCCCACGAAAAGGTATTGTGTTCTGAACACGTAGATGTAGTAAATAGTTTATTACATAGTTTTATTTTCAGATCTATTGATGTATGCATGTATATTATGTTTAGATCCTAATATATAAAATTAAATAATCTAATATGATTAATAGATAATTAATTAAATTAATTATTTTTTATTATATTATTATTATTTTTAAAATATTTTTCAAAAGTAGAATAATAAATCCTGCACTATTTTCTTCAAATGGTATCAAAATAAGATTCTTTAAACATGATATGCTTGCATATTTAGATTAATAATTTAGATTTAATCTAAATATTAATTTAATAATTAGAGTAATTAGATCTAAAAAATTAAAATCTAGATCATATAGACTACAAGTTGTCCTACTGTAGGGTTTACCCCTACAGTGAAAAGGTTGTCCTAGTATGTTGCTGATCTATATCGTTAATTATGAAATTACTAGATTTGATCTAATATTTTTATGATTTAATTATATTAAATTTTAATCTAATTTATAATCATGAATGCATAATTAGATAAAGTTTGATTCATGATTTTATGATTATGTAGTGTACATAGTTTCAGATTAAATCCTACAACTAGTGTTGTTTGTGAATTGAGATGATTTAATTTTGAAATAAGTCGACTCAATTGGTGAACAATGCTAAGTTGTAAAGAATCTTTTAAAATTAAAAATATTTTCAAAATGCTGAACCCTAACCCTCAGCCCATAAACTTAATTAAAAATTAAGTATAATGATTTAGTATCTAGAATTATGAATTAAGACTCTAAGTCATTAATCATAAACTTCTGGATTATTGGGTTTGCTAAATTAGATCCATAAATTGGATTTGACCTAAGGTTAGTTAAAAGGTGGACTAATTTAGAGTAATTGATCAAATTTAATTAAATGTTAATTTAGATTAGGTCAAGGACTATATAGACTCAATTTTAATAGTTGTAGTTGGTCAAGTCCATGCCTTTAATAAGGACCAAATGGACTTGATTCAAGTCTACATAGTCGAATCCAAAATTACTAGGTTGGTCAAATTAAAACTAATAAATCGGACGATATCTAAGGTAAGTTTGGTAGTTTGACCAGTGGTTTTTAATTAAGAGCTACTCGCACTGATTCGGTCTTTGATGAGTTAATGGCATATCCCTTCCATTGATCTCGCTTACTTGGCCATCCTAGTAAGTTAGATTTTGATTAGATCACTTGGTAATTCGGACTCATCCATGTCTATTAGGTAAATCAGTCTGACTGATTTAGGTGCTCCTAATGCTAGCTTAGATTAGATTTTTTTCTGACTTGGTGAAGTCAGTGGGAGGATCAAAATTGGCTTGCTAAATTTTTTTAAATTGGTTAACTAAATCCTCTAAAATTATTAGGTCCTTAAAAATAAAATAGTTATATAGATAACTAAATCATACCCTCCCATTAATTTAAGTAATAAGGATTCATTAATATAATGATCATTGGAGGCCCAAAGGCTTGGTGATTATTGACTAATGAAATTATCATTCATAAAATGATAATTTGATTAAGTCTTTCTGATGGTGGTTAGGTTGGCCGACCAAAGTTGGGCATGATCATTTATTGGTTAGATAAAATCAAATATGGTCATGTTAATGGTTGGACCTAATCGAATCTTTTTTAGTAGAGACCAAAGCCTACTGATTAGGTCTATGGGGCAAAATCAATGTTACTAGAAGTTATTTAGAGAAATAATTGATTTTGAATCTACCCATAGGTGCACATGGGTTAACCAACCAAAGTTGGACTCATGTGTAATCTATGTGGATTTTAGTACCCACTAAGAAATTAGAGTAATTCCTCGAATTGGAGGTAGAGGCTACCAATTCATATAATATAGTGGGAGGACCTTTAGACTGAAGTCCAAGTCTTTAGGATTAATAATTCATATACTAATTAGGTTTGATTTTTCTTTTTGTATGGACATGGCCACTAACCTATCACTCTGGTCATTGTTAGACCATGATAAATTAATGGGACCCAACTATGATAGCTAGTATCATAAGTTGAAAATCATCCTAAAGCATGAGCGGATCCTTTATGTGGTAATGGATAGAGCACCTGAGGAGCCAGCCCTGAACACTAGGAAAGCGGTCTGAGACACTTATCTGAAGTGGCTCAATGACCGCACCATTGTTCGATGTATAATGCTGGCGGCAATGAATGATGAGTTCAGCTATAGGTTTGAAAATGCCCAGCCACAGAAGATGCTTAAAATATTGAATAACTCTTTTGGCACGTCGGACGATGTTGAAAGGCATAAAACAATTTATGCCATTTTCAATGCTCGAATGAGGGATGGGACCTCAGTCACCGATCATGTATTGTACATGATCGAGATGATTGAGCGCTTTAGCAAGTTGGGCTTTTCCCTGCACGAGCAGCTCGGTAAGGATGCGATCATTAATTCTTTGCCTAAGTCCTTCCTCTCCTTCCTAACTCATTTTAGAATGACAAAGCCTGTAGTAAACTACCACAGCTTGTTGGGGTTGCTGCAGAACTTTGAGATGGATCACCAACTCCACAAGGAGGTAGTGAATATAGTGGGAGGGTCGTCTTCTAATCGTCGACCCTTTAAGAAAGGAAATAAGAACAAGAAGAAGAAAAATAAGAAGGTACGACCACATGCTGGGATGACTGCACAGGATTTGACCAAGAAGTGCAAGCCTGACCAAAGCCAGGCAGAGTGCTTCTTCTACAAGAAGCAGCGATACTGAAAGAGAAACTATCCTCTGTACATTGCCTCCCTAGACCCGAACAGGCCAAGGAAGAAGCAAGTGGTTGCTGGGCAAGGTAATTATATGATAACATCTTACAATTTTTTCTTATTTGATTCTACTGCCTGGGTATTAGATATTGGAAGCTCTTATCATATTTGTAATTCTATGCAGGGCTTGTAGGTCAGTAGGATATTTGATCAAGGTGAGAGGTTCCTGAACATTGGAGATGGAAGACAAGTTCTAATTCTAGCTTTAGGAATCATAAATCTTATAATTAATTCAAATAAAGTTATTCTTAATGAATGTCATTATTGTCTAACTTTCTTATTGAATGTCATTTATGTAGGCCTTTTGGCCATGAATGGTTTTGAAATATCAATAAAAAAATTTTATAATGTCATTTCGAATGGTGTTACAATTTTGATTGGATAATTGAATAATAGAATTTATTTACTTTCTATGCCTGTTAATATGGTTCAATCCTCCAGTAAATGCCCTAGAATTAGTGATGTGTCTGATGTCTACCTTTGGCACTATAGACTAGGTCGTATTAACAAGAATAGAATTAACAAGTTAGCTCAAGAAGGAATTCTTGAGGTTAGTGATTGTGAGTCACTTCCGACCTATGAGTTCTATCTTCTTGGTAAGATGACCAAGTCACCTTTTACTGAAAAAGGTGAACAAGCCACTAAACTCTTGAGTTTAGTACATTCAAATGTATGTGGATGCATGTGCTCAAGTGCTAGAGGTGGATATTTCTACTTCACAACCTTCATAGATGACCTATCGAGGTATGGGTATGTCTATTTAATGAAGCATAAGTCGGAGTCGTTTGAAATATTCAAACTATTTTGAAATAAGGTAGAAAAGCAAACAAGGAAGAGTATTAAAACTCTTTGATCTAACTGAGGGGGTGAGTACCTTTTTAATGAGTTTTTGACATATCTTGGAGAGGACGGGATTCTCTCCCAATGGACCCCTCCTAGAACACCACAACATAATGGTGTGTCTAAAAGAAGAAATCGGATCCTATTGGACATGGTTCGATCCATGATGGGGTTTGCTGTTTTATCGATCTCTCTATGAGGATATGCACTCGAGTTAGCTTGTTATATTCTAAATAGGATTCTGAGTAAATCTATTAATAAAACATCATATGAAATATGGACAAGGCGTAAGCTAATGCTTTCACACCTTAGGGTTTGGGGGTGTCCGACCTACGTCAAACATTTGATGACAGACAAGCTTGGACCTAGATCTGATAAGTGTAGTTTTATAGGTTACCTAAAAGAAATCAAAGGGTACTACTTCTACCTTGCTGACGAGCAAAAAGTATTTGTCAGCCTTAAGACAGTCTTTTTAGAAAAGAAGTTCTTTGGTGAAGGAACTAATGCCTCCAAGGTCGAACTTGATGAAGTACGATAGATGGAAGAACGGACACAAGTTATTGAACCTGAGCTGGATCTGATTAGATCAGACCCAGAACCCATTGTAGATGCATCTTTAAGAAGATTTGGTAGAGTACCACATCAACCGGATAGATACTATGATTTTCTGGTCCGGGATGGAGATCCTATCGAACTCGATGAGAACGATCAGGACCCAATCACCTATATGGATATAATACAAAGATCCGACTCTGAGAAATGGCTTGAGGCCATGAAATTTGAGATGGAATCCATAAAGGTCAACGATGTATGGACATTGGGTGACCCACCCGAAGGGGTAAAACCCATAGAATGTAAGTGAGTCTTCAAAAGAAAAAGAGGCACAGATGGAAAGGTGGAGATCTATAAAGCCCGTCTGGTTGCCAAGGGATATCGTCAACGTTATGGTATTGACTATGATGAGACATTCTATCTTGTGGCAATGCTCAAATCCATTCGAATAATGCTTGCTATAGCTGCCCATCTGGACTATGAAATCTAGCAGATGGATGTGAAAATAGATTTTCTTAATAGAGAGCTGGATGAAGATGTGTATATGATACAATCTGAAGATTTCACATTCTTAGATGAGTTTAAGGTGTGTAAGTTTCAGAGATCCATTTATGGACTAAAGCAGGCATCTCGGAGCTGGAATATATGATTTGATAGAATAATCAAAATGTATGGCTTCGTTAAGAATGAAGAAGAGCCCTGCATATACAAATGGGCTAATGGTCCAGCAATAGTATTCCTAGTATTGTATGTGGATGATATTCTCTTAATCAAGAATGATGTCCCTGCATTACAAGGAATAAAGATCTGGCTGTCATCACAGTTCTCCATGAAAGATCTAAGAGAAGCTTTTTACATCCTAGGAATGAAGATCTATAGAAATAGATCTGAAAGGTTGCTTGGATTATCTCAGTCCACGTACATTGATACTATGCCGAAATGGTTCAGCATGAAAAATTTCAAGAAAGGCTATCTATCGATAGGCCATAGAATTTCTTTTTCAATGAGGGATTGTCCAACAACACCTCTAGATAGAGACTGTATGAATAGAATACCATATGCTTCAACAGTGGGTTCTATAATATACGTCATACTCACTAGGTGTAGTGAGTAGATACCAATCTAATCTAAGGGAGAATCATTGGAAGGTTGTTAAAACCATCCTGAAGTATTTAAGAAATACTAAGGACCATTAGCTTATATATGGTGAATCAGACTTAAAACTTATGGGGTTCATAGATTCCAGTTTCCAGTACGATCATGATGATAGCAAGAGTGTGTCGGGATACATATTTACCCTTAATAGTGGGGCCATCTGCTGGAAGAGTTCCAAGCAGCACACTATGGTCAATTCAGTTTTTGAGGGGGAGTATGTCATTGCATCAGATGCTACCAAAGAAGCAGTGTGGCTAAAAAAATTCATCACCGAGCTCGGAGTAGCACCCTTCCTTGATGGTCCAGTTCTGCTCTATTGCGATAGTTCTAGAGCCATTGCTCAGGCAAAGAAACCAAAGGCACACCAGCGGACGAAGCATATTCTATGCCGCTACCATCTTGTCCGAAAGATTATGGATCGAGGTGACGTCGACCTTCAGAAGATCGATCAAAAGGAGAACCTGGCCGATCCATTCACTGAAGCTATTGCGGTAAAGGAGTTTGATGACTTTAAGTCAAAGATAGATATTAGATACTGCACCGATTAGTTTTAGTCTAAGTGGAAGATTGTTGAGAATGTATCCCAAAGCCAATCATTAGTCTGTTGATGGTTGGGCCATATATTTATAATTATATATGAATTATAAATTAATAAAAGTTATTTTAGCATGTTTCATCATAAATTCTATTGTCTTCTAATGAACTCTTATGTTGTGATGAAGTCCTTAGGACTATCTAGATTCGGCAAAGGAGAATTTGTCATTTAGTCCTTAATTAGTTCATGATCAAATGGTACGTTGTTACTTAGGATGACAACGTTTATCAAGTATAGATCATTGTGCCATATAGGTTGATTGTCCTCATAACCAAGAAGTATTGAGACATTGATATGGCATGCAAGTGAGATGTATGGGTACATCTGCATTGAACGTGACCAACTCCAGGGCTTTTCTCCTATCAAGATTAGCTTCGATGGAGTATGGATATAAATGTCCCTCCGACCTAAGATCACCACGGTGACTTTCAAGCAACCCACTATGTTTTGGTACCGAACTATCTAAATTTCTAATTTAATGATGGAAGATTTTTGAGCACAGTCAAGTACTTATGGAGTCGGTGCATGTATCAAGATGGGATTGACCACTCCTAATTTTAGGAGCTATGTTCAATTATGTTTCAATTTAGCAAAACCTTGGCCAAGGTAGTCTTAGTGAGGAGTCACGGGACTAATTGCTTGAGACACGACATGGATATATTTTCTAGGATTGACAGTCAACCCTGAGTCATCTATTATATAGAGATCATAGGGATGAATTATACGGTAACCATCTTCGCGTAGGTTCTGAATGTTGCAATTATGATTATTCAACCTATCCGGATGTCGGGTACTATTGCTAGATGGTCACTTCGATTAGTATAGAAATTGGTTTCTGTGCTATCGACTTAGGTTTGGACCTATGGGGTCACACACATTAGGAGTTCCTACCTGATCTAATGGCTGATCAAGAGTTCTATTGGTTTGGAACTCTGTGGTCAAGAGTTCCATTGGACTGGAACTTTGTGACCAAGAGTCCTATTGGACTGAAACTCTGAGTCTGACTTATCTGGAACTCTCTGATCAAGAGTTCCATTGGTTTGAAACTCTATGGTTAAAGAGTCCCATTGGATTGAAACTCTATGACTAAGAGTCCTACTAGACTGGGACTCTGAGTCCTACTTGTCTGAGACTCTTTGATCATGAGTTCTGATAATCTAGGACACTGTGGTCAAGAGTCCCACTAGACTGAAACTCTATGTCTAAGAGTCCTACTGGATTAGGACTTTGAGTCCTACTCATCTGAGACTCTCTGATCAAGAGTTTCACTAGTCTGGGACTCTATGATCATAAGTTCGATTCATTTGGGACATTGGGTTCAAGAGTCCCATTGATTTAGGACTCTTCAAGAGTTTCATGTTGATAGGACTCTATTGCACAGTAACCCATTCGATTTGGACTCAAATATTTTTTGAAGGATTAATTAGCAATTTGATTGCTGATTAGCTCAATTTGATTGAGAGATGAGGATTCAATCAAGTTCGATTGAATTTGATTTGACTGAATTTGATCCGATCAGGTCATGAGATGACCTAGTCGCTATGGGAGTTTTGACCCTGATTTGATCAGGACATAGATCTAATTAATTTCTAATTTGATTAGAATTTTATTGAATTAGACTAAGCCTAATTTGGTTGGATTTAATCTGATTTAATTGGGTCTAAATTAATTAGTTTGGTTGAAACCAATTAGGACCAAGTCAAATGAAGTTTGAATTCAAATTCTCCCATGCGCCCATCATTTTTGACTTTTTCACTCTGCTTCCCACGCCCTCTCTTTTGTTTGTCGAATATTTTTTGAGAAATAAAAATGTGCACATAGAAGGAGAGTCCTTCCATGTGTTAAACACAAGGAAGGGGGCGTTGGATAAGGATAAAAGGCTCATTTGATTTTTGAAATCCAGTGAGTGGTTAAAACCTCTCAATCTCTCAATGCTTATCATTTTCCATGTGGTTTTCCCATGGTATTCATGTCAATAAATTATGAGAATTTTTGTGCATATAGAAAAAGTAGTTAGCATTATGTGGTAAAAGTTTTTGAGTGTTTGGGCATTAGTTATGGGTAAAAAAAATCTTAGAGTGAAGGTGAACAAGATCCTACAACACTTTACTTTTCCCTCATCCCTCTCTTCTCTTGTGATTTTTACCTTTAAGGATATCCTATTTTTAGATATGATCTAAATAGGGATTATAGATCTAAAAGTTATCTTTTGATGAAAACTTATTTCATGGAAAAACTCCAAACAAAGATGGCGTGATAGGATTTTTAGTGTGTCAGGATTTTTGGACCGAGTGAAATCCTAGATTTGGGAATCTGGGTTCGGGTGGAGAGATCGAGTGCTGTGAGCATTGGATCACCACCAAATTTGAAACACATCTTTATCATCCTCTAATATTTATGTTTTAATTTTTTAAAATATCTAAAAAATAAAAAAGTATATGATCGATTGGATCGATCGTGATCAGCCATCGAAGGCCCCAGCGAGGAGCTAGCACTCCAATGGGGCTGATCGAGATCAGAAGCTCTGTGTGGACCAACCATAGAGGTCGGACATGTGTGTAGCTATGACGTGATACTAGAGTATTATCCGATGGACTCAGATTATGGTAATCAACTATTCATGAAAAGATATTATATTTTGAACACGTAGATATAGTAAATAGTTTATTACATAGTTTTATTTTCAGATCTATTGATATATGCATGCATATTATGTTTAGATTCTAATGTGTAGGATTAAATAATCTAATATGATCAGTAGATAATTAATTTGATTAATTATTTTTTATTGCATCATTACTATTTTTGAAATATTTTTTGAAAGTAGCATGACAAATCCTGCACTATTTTCTTCAGAAGCAGGGCCCAGGGAAGAATCCGACGTGGCGGAGCATCGATCTGGTGGTGGTGGCACTCGGATCCGATGGTCACGTGGGTAGGAGATGGTCGACGATGGTCCATGAAGGCAGGCGATCGATTGCTGGTTCTGGTTTTAGATGGGTGGGAGAGAAAGCCGAAGGAGACTCTAGAAGGTTCCTGTAGAGAGAAAAAATAAAAAGCCTTCCAGCAAGCAAAAAAAAAATCAAAGGGGTTTTGGAGTATTTTTATTTTTTGATTTTCTCGTGGTTGTTCTTCTAGATGCAGCTTCGCATGATGTTCAAAGTAAAAATATACGAAGGCTGGGCTATTGGTGATTTGTTTGGCATGTCAGAGGAGAGATCACTCAAGAGCTCGGGGTCGAGGTGGAGCTGAAGAAGTAACTATTCAGTCTGGTAGAAAGCTGTGAAAAGTAGTTGGGGTGTATTTAGTGGTGCGATCAATTGGAGCTTTGAAGGTGATGGAGATGGATGATCCATGAAAGTCCAACAAGCTAGGGCTAGGTGGCTGTAGAGCGATGTAGAGACCAGGCAGAAAGCGCTGGAGTGTTACAGTAATGCTATCCTAGAGGCACAGGGACTGAGAGAGGCTCGATGGTGCAGCAGTCGAGGAGGATATCTTAGTAGAGAGTGTCAGAAGGCATCTCAGGAAGATCGGGAGCAGGTCTTAGGGAGAGCCAGCGGGTCTTAGGGAGTGCCAGGGGCATCTAACAGTCAGGAGTATCTTGGATCAGATTTCTTTTGCAGGAGCACCAGGAAGAGTCACAGTTCAGATGGAGGATGATTTGTGTATAGCAAGAGATGATCCAGATACCTATAAGGAGGCAGTGTCAATGAGGCAGGGAGCACTGGAGTGCTGCAGTAGTATTTTTCTGAAGACATGAGATTGAGAGAGGCTCGACGATGCAGCAGTCGAGGGAGGTATCTTAGCAGAGAGTGTCAGGAGGCATCTCAAGAAGATCGAGAGCAGATCTCAGGGAGATCGAGGAAGTCTTAGAAGCCTCGGGATAAGATAGATGGGTCTGAGCCCAAAGCAAGGTTTGAGTTGTAGTTCCTCTGGGTGCAACTGAAGTGATGGTTGGTACAGGGACAGAAGAGAAGAAGTGCTAGGGTGAAATTTTCTAGGATTCAATTGCTGGATTCGGAGGAGCTGGATGAGCTCCTGTATATTTCGAAGGTGCCCACTAGTTGTGGAGGTATCCAAGATGGCTTTGGAGAGATCCACAGAGTGTGGAGGGTTCGAAGGAGCAGCGATAGTGTACGAGGTGTAACGATAGGCCCAGCAGTGCAGCGTTGGGTGGTTGATCTCGAATGACTCGATGATAGAGTCAAATTCTTCTACAGCATCAGATGGACTTTGGATCAGGTGGAGCTCCAGAGTGGTGGCTTCATAGGTGGAGCTCCAGAGAGGTGGCTTCATAGGTAGAGCTTTGGAGTGGTGGCTTCACAAGTGGAGAGAAAATTTGGCATAAGTTCAGAGCGGAGGGATATAAGAGGATCGATATCCTAGCACCAGCATAGGTGATGCACAGTTCCAAGTGGAGCGGCATGTGCAAATAGACAAGCATAGTTCTGAGAAGATCGTGTCAGATGGTACTTCATGTGCCGGTGCAGGAATGCTGTAGGTTCTCTAGAGAATCTAGAAAAAGTGATGCAGCTGCTAAGCAGAAGGAATTCTATAATTCAGGATGCTACAGAGAAGCAAGCTAGATCTTCAGCTATGGAGGCGGTCATTCCAAAGGTCTCCAAGGATGCACAGCAGTTGAAGAGGATTGGCAGAGATGTTAGAGTTTGCATAGTGAGCTGTCTGGGTGCACTACGGAGCACAGATTGGTGTTGTAGCCATAGGGTCAGAGCAGGAGGACATCAGTTCGAGGCCAAGGAATGTGGTGGAGCATGAGTCTCAGGGGCTATGGAGCACAGGTCGGTGTTGCAGCTAAGGAGGCAAGGTGGCTTTGATGGGATGGTGTCGGCTCTGGAGGCAATAGGATGGTGCAGATGGTTCACGCAGGATTTGCTAAGGCTTGGGGCACCAAGGTAGAGATTGTTAGGATTAGTGGTGCTCCTAAGCCTTAGGAGGCTACTGGAGGAGTCAAGATGTTGGCTCCAGGAGATTAGGATAGGTGTGGTCCTAGGGCTAGGATCGGTTTGGTTCTAGGATGGAGGTTCAGCCCTCCATGATTATGAGACCCTGATTTGTGGGTCTCATAAGGGCTACTCAAAGTTTAGACTAGATTTAGATCCATGGGGTTGAGTGCATAATCAGACCATGGGTGTACATGGATTTGGACGAGCGCATTCAGATTGGGTTAGCCTAGGGAGTTTTTTATAGGTTAGGATTTTGATCCATGTACAGGTGTATATATATACATGTATATTGTAAACCCTAGTAAGGAAGAGAGAAATACATAGCTATTTTCTTCCACATCTCTTCCTCTCTCTGGTTTCTTCACACGCCAAGGTGCCCTAAGGGGCGCGCCTCCAAGCATGAAGGAAGGAGATGCACCCCACTCTTCCTTCAGCCTCAATAACATCAAGGGATCCTTGCACAACAAGCACCAGAGCATTCTGCTATCAAGACTTGCTTTAGGATCTATTCTTTTGAGAGTAAAAGATTTACCTAGGAATTTATATTTTTCTAGATAAGTATTTTTTAGGTAATATTTAGATAGAAAAATAATTTATCCATGTTCTTTTATGCATGAAAAATTGACTCGAGAATCTATTACCCATGTTCTTTTATATTACTAGTTTTTTGCATAAGTTACTAAGATCTACCCATATTTTCCATAATATCCTTTACTATATAAATATTATTATATATTATATTATATTATATTATATTATATTACATTAATATTTTATATTAATATAATATAATATATATTATTATATATAATAATATGATATTATATTATTATAGTATTATATTATCATAATATATTATAATAATATAATATATTATATTATAATCATACATTATAATATCTAATATAAATATTATTATATATTATATTATGTTATATTATTATTATGATATATTATATTATATTATATTATATTATATTGTTAAGGGTATAGTATGAATGAATTAAAAGAGTTACTTTCTCAGTTGATAGAAAAATGATTTAGCCACCCTAAGTGGGTAAGATTTTCTTCCATTTTATGGGTAAATGCTATCCAAGGGAAAGTAACTTTTCCATCTTGAAAATTATGAGAATATGGATATGTTGGTCAATAGGAAAGCAGACCAACTTTTTCATGATATTTATCCGCAAAAGAATGGATCCTTAAAGGGATATGGATATAAGTGTCCCTTAAACTTGAGATTACCATGGTAACTTGCAAACAATTCACTGTACTTTGGTACCAGACTATCTGAATTTCTAATTCAGTGATGGAAGAATTTTAGGTATAGTCAAGTACTTATTAAATCGGTATATGAGTCAAGATAGAACTGATCCCTCCAAGTAAAACTGAAGATAGTGCATCAATATATTTCAATGTAGCAAGATCTTGGCCGGGGCAATCCATATAATGGATTCAAAATTTGAAATATAATGTGGACGACTTATTTAGGATTGACAGTTAAACACTAGATCATCCTCTAAGCATTCAAGACCAAAAGGATGAATTATATGGTAACCATATTCTAATAGATTCTGAATGTTGCTTCGTATACATTTGACCTATCCGAACATTAGGTACCATTGTTAGATGATCACTTCAATTGGTACAAGAATTTATTTTTGGTGCTACCTATAACACCCCATCCCTAAATCTGGGTGATGGTGCTACACCCCATCCTTATCTAAGAGTAAAGAGCTATACTTTACCCTAAAATAAGAGCTAAGGGGATTCTAAACTGAGTTGAACTGTAATATTACTTAAATCTATTTTTCAAACAATTACCTTAACCAATTCCTCAATCAATCACAAATATTTTAATTAAGCCTATTTAACATACTAAAAGAAACATTCCAATTTAACTCATCATTTCACAAATCCAAACTCAGTATTTCATAAATAAAAATTTACTTTATACATACATTCCAAAAGAAAACATGCTTAATAGTTTCTAGTTCTAGAACATAACTATTTAATACAACTCAAAATACTATCAACTCCTTTTCCCTGATTCACATAATCAACTTCTTTTTTCTAAGATGGCTACTAACACACATGCTAATACAATCCTCTAAGCTCAACTACTCCAAAACTACAATGAGAAAGAGTGAGGGGTGAGACTTGAAAAGTCTCAGTGAGTGGATAAACAATCTAACCGTAGAAAAATAGGAAGATGTAGCTATAATATTCACCATCATAACATATAACTTATGTTTCTGATATACTTTCAAATATAAATAAACCAAAGAAGAACAAGACCATAAATAAATCATTTTGCCGAAAGAAGGCTTTGCTGAATTAAAATAAGTTTACTAAGCTAATAAAATCTGCTGAGCTAAAAGAATTCTGCTAAACTAAATACACCCATTTTTCTCTTTTCTGAATAATGCTGATGGCTATGGCTGACTATCCCCAACACACCCCTACCATGAGTAGTCACTGCGTAGTATGAATGCTGATGATAAAGCCCCATCGGGCATTTTGATATACCGCTAAGCCCCATCGAGCATTCTGATACACTACCAAGTCCCACTGGGCATTCTGATACTTTAAATCGCAAGGAGGTACTAGCTGCTATATGCTACATGACATGCTGTGCTATGCATTCTTTCAAAAGCTGATACTGAATAAACTTTCAAATACCAATAGGCTAACTTAAATAAATTCCAAACAAGAGAATAAGCGAAGTATCAAAATATTAGTACATATTTCTATTTCATACTTATGAAAAAGAATAGAACCACACATAAGAAAGAAAATACCAAAGCTAGATAAGAAAATCCACTCACCTCAACTAGCTAGCTACTGAACTATCTTTCTTGTTTAGTGCTTGAATCATTCAAAACACCCTCTTGAGCCTTCTTTCTTCTCTATCAAATGAGTATACACATATATATCAACACCATACCATATGATACATGAAAATAGAATATACCTTGCTTTGCTTTAGCTTAGGTCTAACTAAACTTAACATAAATTCAGAAATTTTTAGAAGTTCAGCTATGGTTTCATCCTTACAAATAGTTCCAAATTCAGTCAACACAGTTCCAATTACTTGCTAAAACATTCAGCAGTACCTTGTAAACTTGATAGCAAAATTCATCCTCCAACTCAGGTTTAATTGCCTAATTTACCACAATATCTCATCTAATAACACTACTTAAATGATTAATTTGAACCTAATTTAGAGCTTAAGAGCTTTACCTCAAACTACTACAATCCTGTAGAAGTTCTGAAATCAACTTCTCTCTTTCCAACTGTCAGCAGCCTTTCTTCCTCCAAACCAGTTTATTCCCAAACCATCTCTTTTTTCCACTGAATCTTATGAACTTGTAACTAAGAACTCTTCCTTCTCCAGCCCCCTCCCTCTCTTTTTTGGCTATTCTAGCCAAGAAACTCTAAGAAGAAGAAAAGAAAACTGGTGGCTTTTATTTTAGAAGAAACATAGAATTTGCTAGGTGTCACCCAATCAAGAAGCCGACACACCTCTCCCTCTCTCTTCTAACTATATGGCACACTCCAAGGAAGCCAACTATTAAGTTGTTTCCAAAAGAATCAATTTAAAAGCCTCCTTTTAAAACCCCATGACTAGCACCACCTTTTTGTTCCCACTAACCGAGCTGGCTCGGCCCCAAATCGGGTCAGCTCGAATATCAACCATGTTAACTTGATTGTCAGGCGGGTCAGCTCTCTTAGGAAAAATAGAAAACTCACTCTGTAGCTTGAAACTCAAGTTAGCTCGATTTTACTTTGGGTCAGCTCAGATACTAGGATTTTAGAAATTTTATTTTTCATACTTTGCTCATAGCTTCACTTTATACATAGCTTATTTACATTTTTTTTTAAGTTAATGTCCATTAACTTTAAAATATAAATGAAAATAAGAAATAACCCCCTATTTGAATTCAATAAAAATATAATGAAAATCAAAATCCATAAGAATAAGATATCAATTTGGATTCTAGTTCAAATTCTTCTCTCGAAACTTTTAAAATTCCCTTTCCTCAGCATGAATAGATTAAAGGGTTTCAAAATCCATTAAAAATCATTTTGTAACTCACTAACACCTAAGGATCAATTACCGCTAATTTTGGTTCCAAGAAAATACATATTTCATATAGCTTTCCATACCGATGCTAGCTCTCAGATTTAGAAAATTTTTAGGACTCGCAATGACAGATAGTCACAATTTGTACTCAAATGGCTTAATTATATCATAAATAGACTACTATGCCATCCATACATGAACATAAATCTTTTAATTTTCTAGTTTACTGGTTTGAGATGTTACATTTTCTTCCTTCTTAAAATAAATTTCATCCTCGAAATTTACACTTTTTACTTCAAGAAATTTTCAAGTTTCAATTATGGCATTGCTAAATATTCATCACTCAACCAACTTATGCTTTTGATAGAATCTCTCTTAAGAATAATTCCAACCCCTTTCTTAAGATTTTTCACAATGATGAACCTTACCTTAAGTATTCAACATAATAATGAAAACTGAAATGCATGAACTATTTTTAAGTTCCTCAAAACTGGAGTATGCCCCATTAACCTCAACTACTTAGCAAAGCTATAGTGATTGAGCTAGGCTTAATTAGCATCTTGTGCTGTAGTTCACAAGGTACCATTAAACTCAATTCAATTACTAACAACCTGCTATCCTTTTTACTTAAGCCTATCTTGATCACTAGTATCAGTCCTCACCTTACTTGCACATCAGTAAACACAATAGAGTTTGATTCAATTTATCTATCAATCAAGTCATCTCCAAATTCACTCAACACCACCTTACTTACTTGCACATCAGTAAACACATTAGACTTTGATTCAATTTATCTGTCAATCAAGTCATCTCCAAATTCACTTAACACCACCTTACTTACTTGCACATCAGTAAACACATTAGACTTTGATTCAATTTATCTGTCAATCAAGTCATCTCCAAATTTACTCAACCCACTTTATACTCTTTACTAAGCAATCCAAGCAATCTGATTATGATACACATAATCATACCAGTCTATCTTTACAAATCATAATCCTTTCTTGATATTCATTAACCATAAACCTTTTTTTTTCCTTGCTGACTACAAGCCTTTGCTCATCTCTTTAAACCATTAACCCTTGTTCACCTTTATGAATCATAAACCTTTGCTCTAACTTAGGTCCATCCCTCCTACTTATGACCCATTTGTTAATCTCACTGGTTCTAAACTTCCATTCATCTCTATTGATCATAAACCCTTATTCATCTCCACTAATTACAAACCTTGGCTCTAGCTTAAATCCATCCCTTCTATTCACAAACCTTTACTAATCTCTAATGACCATGAACTATTAGCCTTTGATACTAAACATGTACTTCCTACTAACCTTTGCTTATCTCCACTGATCATAAACCATGCTCTGATACCACAACCACCCCTACCATGGATAGTTGAAATGGAATATCTGATGTAACTGAGCTCCCATGGGCATACTGTATCACAAGGAGGTGCCAGCTGATTTTCACTATCTTATAAACTAGGCTCCACTGGCCATAACAAAATTGAGCCCCACTGGGCATAACTGCTACTGATACTGTGGCACACCTAAAAGGTTGATCACTCCTACGGATGGCCTACCGAAAACATGCATATTTGATAAATTTTGAATGTCAATAAACTTTTCAAAACATAATGCCATGCTATCCAAGCTAAATACATATATAAGCTGAGAACAACAGAAAGTAATTTGCTTTCTATAATTTGTCTCTCTCATAATAAAATACCATAAGAAAAAATTAGAGTCAAATAGAAAACCCACACACCTCAACTAGCTAGCTACTGAGCTATCTTTCTTATTTTGGTGCTTGAATCATTTAAAACATCCTCTTGAGCCTTCTTCCTTCTCTATCAAATGAATATACACACATATATCAACACCATACCATATGATACATGAAAATAGAATATACCTTGCTTTGCTTTAGCTTAGGTCTAACTAAACTTAACATAAATTTAGAAATTTTCAGAAGTTCAGCTATGATTTCATCCTTATAAATAGTTTCAAATTCAGTCAACACAATTCAAATTACTTACTAAACCATTCGGCAATACCTAGTAAAATTGATAGCATAATTCATCCTCCAACTTAGGTTTAATTGCCTAATTTAGTTTACCACAACATCTCATTTAATAACACTACTTAAGTGATTAATTTGAATCTAATTTAGAGCTTAAGAGCTTTACCTCAAACTGCTACAATCCTGCAGAAGTTCTGAAACCAACTTCTCTCTTTCCAACTACCAGTAGCCTTTCTTCCTCCAAACCAGTTTATTCCCAAACCATCTCTTTTTTCTACTAATTCTTATGAACTTGTAACTAAGAACTCTTCCTTCTCTGGCCCTCTTCCTCTCTTTTCTGGCTATTCTAACCAAGAAACTCCTAGAAGAAGAAAAGAGAACCGATGGCTTTTATTTTAGAAGAAACACAAAATTTGCTAGGTGTTACCCAATCAAGAAGCCAACACACCTCTTCCTCTCTCTTCTAACTATGTGGCACACTCCAAGAAAGCCAACTGTTAAGTTGTTTCTAAAAGAATCAATTTAAAAACCTCCTTTTAAAATCCCATGGCTAGTACTGCTTTTTTGTTCCCACTGATCGAGCTGGCTCGGCCCTAAATCGGGTTAGCTCGAATATCAACCGGGTTAGCTCGATTGTCAGGTGGGTTAGCTCTCTCAAAAAAAATAGAAAACTCACTCTATAGCCTGAGACTCAAGTCAGCTCAATTTCACTTCAGGTTAGCTCGAATACTAGAATTTCAAAAATTTTATTTTTCATACTCTGCTCACAACTTCACTCTATACACTACTTATTTACATTTCTTTTTTAAAATTAATGTTCTCATTTATTTTACTCTCCATTAACTTTAAAATATAAATGTAAATAAGAAATAACCTCCTATTTGAATTCAATAAAAATATCATAGAAATCAAAATCCATAAGGATAAGTTATCAAAATTTAGGTTCTAGTTCAAATTTTCCAAAACTCGAAACTTTTAAAAATTTTTTTTCTCAACACGAATAGGTTAATGGGTCTCAAAATCCATTAAAAATTATTTTGTAACTCACTAGCACCTAAGGATCAATTACCATCAATTTTAGTTTCAAGAAAATACATATTTTATATAGCTCCCCATATAGGTGCTAGCTCTCAGACTTAAAAAATTTTCAGGACTCACAATGATAGATAGTCATAATTTCTACTCAAATGGCTTAATTATACCATAAATAGACTACTATGCCATCTATACATGAACATAAATCTTTTAATTTTCTATTTTGCTAGTTCGGGATGTTACACTACCAGTTTAGGTTCGAACCTATGGGATCACACTCATAAGAAGTACTGGTCTGATCATGTCGCTGATCTAGAGTTTCATCAAACTAGGACTCTATGATCAAGAGTTTCATTGAGCTAGGACTCTATGATTAGGAGTTTCATTGAGTTAGAACTCTATGATTAGAAGATTCACTGAGTTAGGACTCTATGATCAGGAGTTCCACTGGATAGAAACTTTATGGTCAGGAGTTCCACTGGATAGAAACTCTATGACCAGAAGTCCTACTCGACTAAAACTCTTTCATTGGAGGATTTGATAGCAATAAGATTACTAATTAGCTTAATTTAATTAAGCAATAAAGTTTGGATCAAATCTAATTGAATTGGATTTAATTTGGTTTGACCCAATTAGGTTATGAGATGATCTAATTGCTAAGAAAGATTGGTTCCTGATTTGATCAAAACTTTAACTCGAACAAATCTTGATTTTATTAAAATTTAATTAAGTTAATTTAAAGCCTAATTGGATTGGATTTAATTTTATTAATTTGGTTCTAATCTAGTTGGAATCAAATGAAGAAAGAACAGTCCAAACTAGTTAGACTAATCCATATGCCAACTCTCTTTATGCACCATCTTTCCTCATGTCTTTTATTTTTATCATGCAAATATTGATTTGCATGTGAGAGAAGGTCCGTGCTCTACCTTTCCCATGCCCATTATGGATAGGATTTCATTGTTTTTAAATTCTAATCCAAAAAAGTTTGGATTGAATGAGAAACAGAGTTCAACTCTATCCAAATGCTACCGCCACTTTATTTAAGCCTCTTTCTCTTTGTGTGTCACTTCTAATCCTATTTTTCACAAAAAATATTAGAGAAAAGGGGCAGAAAATCATAAGTAGGCATGAGATTTTAGGGTGGAAAGCTATCTAAGGCATGTGAGAAAGAGAAGAGATCATTCTTCTCGAAGGTTGAGAGACCTAGACCTAGTTCTTGGGTTTTATTTTGGGAGAAAGAAAAATAAGAAAGAAAGCTTGTTTTTCTTATTCTTTTTCCTCTTCCCACATGCTCCAGTGACTCATCTTTGACTTTAGAAAGTTTGATGTTAGAAAATATGTCTCAAAGCTAATCAGTAGACTGTTGACGGTGATGCTATTTTGTAAATATAAATAATCTATTAATGAATAAAATAGTTATTCTGGCATTTATCATCATAAATCTACATCTTCTAATAAACTCCTATATTATGATGAAGTTCTTAGGACTATTTAGATTTGATAAAAAAAGAATTTATTGATTAGTTGTTAAAACTATTCATGACCAAATGATACGTTGTTAATCAAAATGACAACGTTTATCAAGTGTAGGTTATTATATGTCATATAGGTTGATTGTCCTTTTAATCAAGAAGTGTAGAGATATTAGTATGACATATAGATGAGATATAAAGGTATATCATCACTGAACGTGATCAACTCTAAAGCATTCTACTATCAAGAATTGCTCTGATGGGATATGGGTATAAGTATCCCTTGGATCTGAGATCGCCATGATGGCTTGCAAGCAACTCACTATGCTTTGGTGTTAGACTATCTGAATTTTTAATTCAATGATGGAAAGTTTTTGAGCATAGTCAAGTACCTATAAAGTTGGTGAGTGATCAAGATAGGAATGACCACTCCAAGAGTTTGGAGATAATGTATCATTGTATTTCAATTTAGCAAAATCTTGGCCAAGATAATCCATGAGATGGATTTGATATTTTGAAATACAATATAGATGATCTATTCAAGGTTTGACAGTTAAACCCTAAGTCATTCTATGATCATTTATGGTCAAGAGGATGAATTATATGAAAATCATATCTATATGGGTTCTAAAAGTATTACTTTATACATTCAATCTATCCGGCCATCGGGTACCATTGCTAGATGGTCACTTTGATTGGTATCAAAATTTATTTCTATGGTATCGACTTAAGTTCAAATATATAGGGTCATATGCATTAGAGGTCTCAATCTGATCGGATGATTGATCAATGATTAAGAATTATTCTAGGGTCAAACAATCAATACGATTGATATTTAACCTAGTGTAAGTGTTGCAGGAGGATCAATTAGCAATCGAATTACTAATTGATTTAATTTAATTGAGCTAAAGGGATGAGATCAAGTCTAATTAAATATAATTTAAGTATATTTGGTTTGGACTTGATTGGATCAAGTCTAATTGGTTTATTGGATAAGCCAATTATAAGGGAGAACAATTCCCAGTTGAACTAGAACTTTAGTGCACCTAATTTCTAATTTGATTAAAAAATTAAATTAAAATTTAATTTAATTTAATCTAATATTATTGGATTTTTAATTAGATTAAGAACACTATTAATTAGGTTGCATCAAGATCTATTTTAATTGGGATAAAGATTTGGTTTGACTAGTCAAAGCATGAAGTCCTAGTTAGACTAGGACTCCTCCATTATGCCACCTTCCATTTCTCCGCACCCTTTCCATGGATTTTTTCATGGAAAATATGATTTCTAGAAAGGTTTCATGCCTGTCCTTGCCTTCATATCCCTCTTAGATGGTTTGTGGTTTTGGATTTGATCAAAACTAAGAAGTAGTGATGATCTAGACTCTATTTAATAGAGTTTGAACAAATCCAAAACTCTTATCCATTATGGTGCCAATTAATCTAATTTTTTTCTAAAATTTTTATGAGATAAATAGAATTTAATTATACACCAACTATCTAGAATCCATGCCAAAAGAGTTTAAGAAGGTGCCCAAGAGTTGGGTGCACCAATCTTTGTCCTATTTGGACTCTCTATCTAGGTATTTGACCTAGATAGGGACTCTTCTCTAACTCTCTATTTAAAGAAAGTTAAGCCATAAAACTTTGAGAAGTTTTAGACCTGAGAGAGAGGGATTGGGCATGGAAATCTTGGGCATATCAGAATTGAGGGCGTGGAATTTTGTAAAGGCATAAATTCTTGTATCTAGGCGAGAGAAAAGGGCCTAGAGAAGAAATGTCTTCTCTAGGGTTTTGTTTCAAATTATCTTCCACCAATTTTTGAGAGAAGAACATGAGAAGAAGGCTTCTTCCAGATCCTCCCTTCTCCTCCTTTGGTTCTTGATGAGTTCAAGTTAATTGAAGAAGAAGATTCAGCATCAACCATCGATGAAGGTTCAGCACAGTGCGAGCACATTATGCTGATTTCTAGATTGCTAGACTTCGAATCTTGGTCAGAACTTTGTGTAGACTTCTCATAGAGGCTGGACATATATGCAGCTCGAAGCAACGACTTCAGCCTTAGATCAGTAAGTTGAGATCCTGACTTGTGAAAGGTAAGAGAGATTCGATCTCTTTCTTCCACTAAATTAGATCTAGTTTTTCTATTTGATATTGATATGATTAACATCATGGTTTTGTATTTTATTTAATTTTTAGATTTATATGCATACTTTAATCATATCATTAGATTCTAGATCTATGATTTATTTACATATTTTATAGATTAATTAGATTAATCTATAGCTTTTACTATTCTGATTTTCAAAAAGTTTCAAAATACATGCTAGAAATCCTAGATTTTTCCTACAATCGATATCAGAGCCTAAGTCTTTTTTATATGATTTTTGCATGCTTCAAATCTATTATTTAGATTAGATCTAAATTATAATCTAAAAATAAAAATTTTAGATCGCATGGACTGATCTTATAAAGTTGTCCTACTATAAGGTTTATCCCTTACAGTGGAGAGGTTGTCCTAGTACTTGCTGATCTAAAATTCTAATTATAAAATTTTAGATTAGATCTAAGAAATTTTATAATTTAATTAAAAATATTTTAATCTAATTTTTATGATCATAAATATGTTAGATTTGGTCTAAGGTAATTTATAATTGCTTGAAATTGAAATTATTTCAATTAGATGTTCATGATTTATGAATATATTTAGATTAGATCTAAAATAGATTCATGAATATGTTTAGATTAGATCTAAATTAGATTCATGAATAATTTAGATTAGATCTAAAGCAGATTCATATTTATGTTATTTGTATATTAATTATGAATCAAATATTTAACTAGTTGGTAGAACCAAGTTGTAAAAATATTTTACAAGCATGAAAATTATTTTCGAAATTCCAAACCCCAACTCTTGGTGCAAAACTTAATTAAGAATTAAGAGTTATTTGTTTAGGATCTAGGATTGTGAATTGAAGATCCTAAGACATAAATAATAAAACTTGGGTTAATGGGTTAGAGTGAATTAGGTCCATTAATTAAGTTAGACCTAAGGTTAGATTAAAGAATGGACTTAATTAGAGAATTGACTAAGTCTAATCAATAGTTATCCTAGATTAGGTTAAAGTTTCTATAGATTAATTACAATAGTTATAGTTGGTCAAGTCCATATCTTTAATGAGAACCAAAATGGACTTGATTCTTGGCTAAGCAATCTAGCCCAAACTGTTAGGCTGATCCAATCAAAATTAATTAATCAGTTGGTATCTAAGGTAAGTTTGGCAATGTATGACTGGTGGTTGTTAATTGGGAGCTACTCACACTAATTCAATCTTTAATAAGTTAATGGCATATCCCTTCCACCGATCTCACTTATCTGGCCTTCTCAGTAAAGTTATATTTTGATTAGATCATTTAACGATTCAGACTAACCCATGTCACCTAGGTAAATCATTGTGATTGATTTAGCTACTCCTAGACTAGCCTATTTATGGTCTCTCTTAATCTGACTTGGTAAAATTAGTGGAAGGATCTTGATTAGCTAGTTCATCTAACTCTCTTCTCCTTAAAATAAATTAATCAAATTCTCTAAAATTATTAGGTCCTTAAAATAAAATAGTTATGGTGATAACTAGATCATAGTCTTCCATTAAGGTGAATGGTAATGGGTTCAATAGTTTAGGTAGACATTAGAGGCACCTTACACCTAGTGTTCATCAAGATATTAAAATTATCATTCATCATATGATGATTAGCTCACACTCTCTGAACAGTAATCAGGTTAGCCAAAGCTTTTCTCAGGCTTGGTCATAATTCATTTGATGCACCGAACTCAATCATGTTAATGGTTGGACCTAACTAGAACTTTTAGTGGAGGCCCTAGTCTACTGAAAAGATACCTAGAAAAAAATCTAATACTAAAAATTATTTAAAAAAATAATTGGTTAAGAACCTACCCATAGATGCACATAGGTTAGCCAGAGCTTTTCTTGGGCCCATATGCAGTTCGGTGGATTCTAGTACCCACTAAAGAATTAGGGTAATTCCTTAAATTAGAGGTAGAAGTTATGAATTCATATAAAATAGTGGAAAAATCTTTTGATTAAAGTTCAAATCTTAAGGCTTTATAAATTATTTATTAATTTGATTAAAGTTCAAATCTTAAGGCTTTATAAATTATTTATTAATTAGATTTTTGGTTCTCCTTTATGCAGTTAATAAGTTGCTCCGTGCACTATTAGACAGTGATATACCTATTGAACCTAACTTCAATAATAAGTATCGAAAGTTAAATATTGTTTAGCAGTACGAAGAAATTCGTGTTGAGGCTTATACGCCAGGTCTAAAAAAAAGATTCAAGACTGATCCAAATCAAGAAGAGTGCTTCTACTATAAGAAGCAGAGGCACTGAAAGAGGAACTATCTTTAGTACCTCGCTTTTCATGACCCCAATAGGCTGAACAAGAGAAAAGAGTAATAAATTATTGATCAAAGATGTTATATAATAATACCTTATAATCTCTATTTGTGATACTAGTACCTGGGTATTGGATACTAGAAGTCCAATGCACATTTGCAATTGATTGCAAGGACTTCAAGTTAGTAGAAAATTTAAAAATAATAAATTTTTAATTCTTGAATATTAGAGATGAAAGATCTATTGTAGTTCTAGCTATGAGAATAGTTCACCTTATTTTTAATAGTAATATCATTTCTTTAGATGATTGTCATTACTGTCCCTCTTTTTTTATGAATATAATCTCTGTTGGCTTTTTGGCCAAAACTAATTATAATTTATCAATAAAGAAAGATTATTATGATATCATTATGAATAATATTACAATAATGCATGGACAACAAAGAAATGATATTTACATTTTATCATAGCCTATGAGTGTAATGTACATAACTAATAAATGCCCTAGATTAGATAACGTCATAAATGCCTATTTTTGGTATTGCAGGCTTGGTATTAACAAAAATAAAATAAACAGATTAGCCAAAGAGGAATCCTCAATGTCAATGATTATGAATCATTGCCGACCTATGAATCTTATCTTCTAGGTAAGATGATAAAATCATCTTTTACTGAAAAGGGTGAAAAAGCCAGTGAAATTCTAAGTCTCATACATAGTGATGTATGTGGACCTATAAACACTTTTGCCAGAGGTGGATATCACTATTTCATTACATTTATTGATGACCTATCTAAGTATGGGTACATCTATCTTATGAAACATAAGTCTGAATCATTTGAAATATTCAAATAATTTCATAATAAAGTAAAAAAATAAACTAAAAAAAGTATTAGCTCTTCGATTAAATCAAAGAGGTGAATATCTATCTAGTGAGTTCATGACATATCTTGGAGAGAATGGAATTCTCTGACTGTGGACTCTTCTAGGGATACCACAGCATAATGGTGTATCGGAAAGAAAGAATCAAACTTTGTTGAACATGATTTGATCCATGATGGGATTTGTTAGCCTACTTGTTTAATTTTGGGGTTATGCTCTTGAGATTGTATGTTTTATATTGAACAATATTTCTAGCTAATCTGTTGCAAAGACTTCATATGGGATATGGACTGGGCATAGGCCTACACTCTCTCACCTTCGAATTTGGGATTGTCCAACCTACATCAAACATTTGCATACAGATAAACTTGGACCTTGGTATGATAAGTGTGTGTTTATAGGGTACCCCAAGAAAACTAGGGGTTATTACTTCTACCATGCTAAAAAACAAAAGGGGCTCATCAGCAATAGGATAATCTTTTTATAAAAAAAATTTTTGGTGAAGGAACTGTTTCCTCAAAGGTCAAACTTCTTCAAATTCAATCGGTTGAAGAATCGACATCAGTAGCTGAACCAGAACCAGATTTGATTAGATCAAACCCAGAGCCTTGTGTACCTACACCATTAAGGCAATCCGATAGAGTATCGCATCAATCAGATAGATACATGATTTCTTGGTATGGAATGGTGATTTCATCAAACTCGATGAGAACAATGAGGATTCGATCACCTATATAGATGCTATTCACAGACCTGATTCCAAAAAATGGCTTGAGGCCATGAAATCTGAAATAGAGTCTGTGAAGGTCAATGATGTGTGGAGCTTGGTTGACCCATCTGAAGGGGGTTATACCTATTGGATGTAAATAGATCTTCAAAAGGAAGAGAGCTATAGACAAAAATGTGGAGATCTATAAAGCCCATCTGGTTGCCAAAGGATATCGTCAATGTTATGGTATTGACTATGATGAGATATTTTCTCCTATGGTAATGCTTAAATTCATTCAAATTATACTTGCGATAGCTGCCCATCTAGACTATGAGATCTAGCAAATGGATGTAAAGATAACTTTTCTAAATAAAGAGCTGACTAAAGAGGTATATATGATACAACCTGAGGGGTTCACATCCATAGATGAGTCTAAGGTATGCAAGCTTTAGAGATCTATTTATGGATTGAAGCAAGCATCTTGGAGTTGGAACATACATTTTGATAAGATGATCAAAACGTATGGCTTCATTAAAAATGAAGAAGAGCCCCGCATATATAAGTGGACAAATGATCTAGTAGTTGTACTTTTTATCTTGTACATGGATGATATTCTTTTAATTAGGAATGACGTCTCTGCACTATAAGAAATAAAGGTATGGCTGTCATCTCAGTTCTCCATAAAGGACTTGGGTGAAGCATCCTACATCCTAGAGATGAAAATCTATCAGGATAGATCTAAAAGAATACTTGGATTATTTCAGTCCACGTACATAGATACTGTGCTGAAGATGTTCAGTATGGAGAATTCTAAGAAAGGCTATCTTTTAATAGGCTATGGATTACTCTCTTTAAAAAGGATTATCCGACAACTCCTAAAGAGAAAAAGCGTATAAGTAGAATTCCATATACTTCGATAGTAAAATTTATCATATATGCTATGACATGTATGAGACTAGATGTGGTATACTCACTAGGAGTAGTGAGCATATACCAATCTGATTCAGAAGAGAATCACTGGAAGATGGTAAAAACTATCCTTAAGTATTTGAAAAATACTAAGAACCAATGGCTGATCTATAGTAAGTCAGATCTGAAACTTATGGGATTTATAGACTTTAATTTTTAATCTGACCATAATGATAGCAAGAGTGTGTTGGGTTATATCTTCATCCTAAATGGTGGAGCCATCTATTGGAAGAGTTCTAAGCAGCATACTATGGCAGACTCAGTATGCGAGGTAGAGTACATCACGATATTCGATGCAGCAAAGAAAGTTGTGGCTGAGAAAGTTCATCACCGAGCTCATAGTAGCACCCTCCCTAGATGGTTCAGTCCTACTCTATTACGACAGCACTGGAGCAGTTATTTAGGTGAAGAAATCGAAGGTAGATCAACGGACAAAGTAGATACCGTGCCACTACCACCTAGTCTGGAAGATCGTAGATCAAGATGACGTCGATCTTCAGAAGATCAATGAAAAGAAGAACCTAGCCAACCTCCTCACTAATGTCTTGGTGGCAAAGAAGTTCGACAACCATAAGTGGAAGATTGGTAGTAGATACTGCATCGAGTGGCTTTAGGATAAGTGGAAGTTATTAAAAAATATGTCCCAAAGTCAATCATCAATCTATTGATGGTTGTACTATTTTATAAATATAAATAATTTATTAATAATAAAATATTTATTTTAATATTTTTATTATAAATCTACATCTTCTAATGAACTTCTATGTTATGATGAAATCCTTAGGACTATTTAGATTCGATAAAGAGAGAATTTATCGATTAGTCCTTAAAACTATTCACAACCAAATGATACATTGTTAATCAGAATGACATAGATCATTGTGTGCCATATAAATTGGTTGTCCTCTAAATCAATAAGTGTGGAGATACTAGTATGGCATACAGATGAGATGTAGGAGTACATCGTCACTAAACGTGACCAACTTCAGAGCATTCTGCTGTCAAAAATTGCTCTGATGGGATATGGGTATAAGTATACCTTGGATCTGAGATTGCTATGATGGCTTGCAAGCAACTCACTATGCTTTGATGCCAGATTATCTAAATTTCTAATTTAGTGATAGAAGATTTTTAAGCACAGTTAAGTACTTATAAAGTTGATAAGTGATCAAGATGGGATTGACTACTCCAAGAGTTTGGAGATAATGCATCGTTGTATTTCAATTTAGCAAAACCTTGGCTAGGATAATTCATGAGATGAATTTGGTATTTTAAAATACAATGTGGATGACGTATTCAAGGTTTGATAATTAAATCCTGAATTGTCCTATGAGCATTTATGGTCAAGGGGATAAATTATATGAAAACCATATCCACATGGGTTCTAAGAGTGTTGCTTTATACATTCGACCTATCTAGCCATCGGATACTATTGCTAGATGGTCACTTTGATTGGTATAAAAATTTATTTCTATACTATCAGGTTAGGTTCGAACCTATGGGGTCACACATATTAGTGGTCTTGATCTGATCGAATGTTTGATCAACGATTAAGAATCATTTTAGAGTCAAACAATCAATACGATTGATATTTAATCTAGTGCAAGTATTGTAGGAGGATCAATTAGTAAATAGATTGCTAATTAGCTTAATTTGATTGAGCTAAAAAAATAAAATCAAGTCTAATTGAATATGATTCAATTAGATTTTTGTTTGGGCTTGATTGGATCAAGTTCAATTGATTTATTGGATAAGTCAATTATAAGAGAGAATAATTTTCAGTTGAACTAGAATTTGAGTGTACCTAATTTTTAATTTGATTAAAAAATTAAATTAGATTTAATTTGATATAATTGTATTTCTAATTATATTAGGAACATCACTAATTAGGCTATATCAAGATCTATTTTAATTGGGCTAAAGATTTAGTTTGACTAGTCAAAGTTTGAAGTCCTAGTTATACTAGGACTCCTCCCTTGCGCCACCTTTCCTTTCTCCATGCCCTTCCCATGGATTTTTTCATAGAAAATTTGATTTCTAGAAAGGTTCCATGCCTATCCTTGCCCCCATATCTCTTTTAGATGGTTTGTGATTTTAAATTTGATCAAAACTAAGAAGTAGTGATGTTCTAGACTCTATTTGATAGAGTTTGGACAAACCCAAAATTCTTATCCATTATGGCACCAATTAATCTAATTTTTTTTTTATAATTTTCATGGAAGAAAGAGGATTTAATTATGCACCAAATATCTAGAATCCATGCCAAAAGAGTTTGAGGAGGCACCCAAGAGTTGGGCGCAATAATCTTTGTCCTATTTGGACTTTCTATCTACGTATTTGACCTAAATAGGGATTTTTCTCTAACTCACTATTTAAAGGGAGTTAAGCCATAAAATTTTGAGAGGTTTTAGATTTGAGAGAGAGGGCTTGGGCATGGAAACCTTGGGCATATCAAAGTTGAGGGTGTAAAATTTTGTAAAGGCACAAATTATTGTATCTAGGTGAGAGGAAAGGCCCTAGAGAAGAAAGGTCTTCTCTAGGGTTTTTGTTTCAAATTTTCTTCCACCAATTTTTGAGAGAAGAATGTAGGAAGAAGGCTTTTTCAGATCCTCCTTTCTCTTTCTTTGATCCTTGAAGAGTTCAAGTCAATTGAAGATGGAGATTCGATATCAACAGTCAATGAAGGATCAGCGTAATGCTAGCACACTATGTCGATTTCCAGATTGCTGAACTTCAGATCGTGATTGGGGCTTCATGTGGACTTCTCGTAGAGGCCAGACGTATATGCAGCTCGAAGTGACAACCTCAGTCTTAGATCAGCAAGTTAAGATCTGGACTTACGAAAGGTAAGAGAGATTCGATCTTTTTCTCCCACTAGATCAAATTTAGTTTTTCTATTTGATGTTGATATGATCAACATCATGGTTTTGTATTTTATTTAATTTTTAGATTTATAACATGCTTTAATCATATCATTAGATTCTAGATCTAGGATTTATTTGCATATTTTATAGATTAATTAGATTAATCTATAGCTTCCACTATTTTGATTTTGAAAAAGTTTCAAAATACATGCTAGAAATCCTAGGTTTATCCTACATTCGAGAGGTTTAAAGAATGAGAAGAGTTTAGATCAGCCTGTCATGTGATCTTCATGGGATCTTGCAGTCCTAAGAGATCGGATCAATGCAGAAATTCAAGTGGACAATTTGTAGAAGTCGGACACCCTGTGCAACTATGAGCAACCTTCAAATCTTCACTTCTTAAAGTTATATTAGCGAAGATCAGCAACCTGCGATCAGGTATAAGATTCTAAACCTTAGCTATTAGATCTAAAAGTTAGATCGAGATTTCTACATCAATGTGATCGATGTTAGGTTTTTATTTTTTTAGATTTTTATGAATGCTATTTTTCATATTATAGATCCTAAGATAGGTGTTTCAGATATGATCCTAAGCATATAAAATATATTAAAATATTTAATCTTTTATTTTCATATTAAAAAGTTTTAAAATATGCTTAGAACATCTGTCGGTTATCCAATAGTGGTATTAGAGCCAGGTTCTTTATAACATGATTTACATGCATGTTTGGACCTAATTTTGATTGTTTAGATTAGATTTAAATGAATTCTTTAACAAAAATCTAAAAATAATAGATCGCACATACAAATATATTATAAGGTTGTCTTGCTGTAAGATTTACCTCTTATAGTAAAGAGGTTGTCCTAGCATGTGCTGATCTAAGAATATAAATCATAAATATTATTAGATTAGATTTAAATAATTTATGATTTATTTTTAATATTTATTTTAAAATTTACATGCAAATAAAAATTAGTTCTGAGGTACCAAACCACAGTCCATCAATCTTGAACTTAATTAAGAATTAAGACTTGTTTTATTAGGATCTAGAATTATGAATTGAAGATCCTAAGATATATTCATAACTTATAGGTTAATGGGTTAATGGGTTAGCATATCAGATCATTTAATTAGGTTAGACCTAAGGTTAGAATTAAGGAATGGACTAATCAAGGGTAACTGATCAAATCTAACCAAATATTATCTTAGATTAGGTCAAGGACATCCTAGATTAATTGCAATAGTTGTAGTTGGTCAAGTCCATGTCTTTAATAAGAACCAAATAGACTTGATTTTGGCTCAGTGATCCAGCCCGGATTATTAGGTTGATCGAGTCAAAAACTAATTAACTAGTTGGTGTCTAAGAAAAGTTTGGCAGGTTTTATCTTTGGTTTTAAATTCGGAGCTACTCGCATTGATTTGATCTTTGATGAGTTAATGGCATATTCCTTCCATCAATCTCACTTATCTAGCCGACATGGTGGATTAGATATTGATTATATCACTTGATGATTCATGCTAACCCATGTCAATTAGAAAAATTAGTGTGACTGATTTTGATCAGTAAGACCGATGTAGATGCCCTTAGACCGAAATTGATCCTAGTCCTCATCAATGACTTAGAGAAGTCAATGGAAGGATACAACTTAGTGAAATTAGTAGGAGTAATTTGATCCCTATCATCTCTATCCTTAAAACATATGTAACCTAAATCCTCTAAAGTATTAGGTCCTTAAAAATGATAAAGTTATGGGGATAATTGAGTCTTAGCCTCTCATTAAGGTAGATGGCAATGAGTCTAATTATCTAGGTAAACATTGGAGGTGCCTTACACCTAGTGTTTATCTAGATATTAAAATTATTGTCCATCATATAATGATTAGGTTGCACTCTTCGAATGATGATTAGGTTGGCCAGAGCTTTCCTCGGGCCTAGTAATCATTGATTTGATACACCAAACTTAATTATGTTAATGGTTTAATCTAACTAAGACTTTCAGTGGAGGTGCCTTATATTGTGACTATGGCTGCTCGAAGCCACAATCGTAGATCCGATCTCTTATGTGAACTTGAGTGTTAATCTAGCAAATCGAAAAAGATCTAAGAAGAAGAGAGAAGGAGGATGGAGCCTAGGATTTTAGGCATTGGAACCAAAGAGAAGAGATCAGAGTTAAGGAGAAAAGCTTAATTATATTCCACTCTATTATAAAAGTTACAATACTTAGATTTATATACCCTAGGATTTCTGCTATACCATATAAACTCTAATAAATCCAAATCCTAGCAGAAAAACTTTCTCAGACTAATTCAATACATGAAAGCACTCACTAAGCCTATGTACACCCATGTCTCATATGCTCTCATCTCTTAGATCTAAACGTGACCCATACATGAGTAGCCTCCCTTAAGAACTCTCAAACCAGGCCTTAAAACCTCTTGGATTAAACCCAATTTGAGATCAAATAGAAAATCTCATCCTGTTCTGTTCGCCACCACTAAGCTGGCTTGGTCATAAGTCAGGTTGGCTCGACTGCATCTCATCTGAACACTATCTTCTATCTGCTTGAGAGAGCCAGCTCGACTGTAGTCTGAGTCGACTTGGTCTCAGTCCGAGCCAGCCTGACTGCATATCCGAACTAGCTTGATAATGTGCTAGCCCTTTTTCTTGGCTAATACATCTCTTGGCTCTGGTTTCTTACTCCATCTTGTGTCCCAGATTGCCAGAGTACCAACCAAGCTCCTCAAGATCCTCACACCTGAACCTCAAGCCTGTGGAAAGCTACACACTACCTCCATCCTAGGATAACTCCTATCCTAGTCCTAGGACCATACCTATCCTAGGAGTCTACACCTTGACTTCTTCTATGACCTTCCAAGACTTGGGAGCACCACACCAATCCTTATAATATCTATCTTGGTGCACCCAAGGCTTGGCACATCTGGCAATATCCTCCTGCACAATTCTTTTGTCGCTACATGTCCCGACAGCCCCTTTTGCATAGCTTGCAACTACTATCCTTCTTCAACTGCTAAGCTCCTTTGAGGCCTTTGGGATGACCGTCTCCACCACTGAAGACCTTGCTTCTCTACACCACCTTTGGAGTTATAGGCACCCTTCTGCTTGGCAGTCACATTACTTATTCTTCACTTTTTTGAAGAAACTACAGCATTTCTATACTAGTACTCGCTGTACCTGATGCTTCACTTGACATGGTCTTCTCAAAGCCATGCCTATCTCTCTGCACAATCTGCTCTACCTAGATCTATGTAGCCCTGGCACTGGTGCTGGGATATAACTCCTCCCTCTGCACCCCTTCACTCTGAACTTGTGTCATAGCTTCCTCGACCTATAAAGCCACCTCTGCCTGGTGCTCCACCTGAAACCAAAGTCCTCCTGATGCCGTAAAAGATCCTAACTATGTCACCAAGTCATCCAAGGCCAACCACCCAATGCTACACTACTGGGCCTATCGCTGCACCTCAAACATCATCATTGTCCTTTCCAACCCTCTACACTCCACAGATCCCTTCAAAGCCATCTCGGATACACTGTACCCCATGGGCTCCTCCAAAATAAATAAGAGCTCATTCAACTCTTCTCTTTCAGTGACTAAACTAATGGAATCTAATTTTTCTTCTTCCTTGCATTTCTTTCAAAGCAAACACTCCTACTTAAAGTGCCCTACTTCACCACATTTGAAGCACTTCTTGGACCCCTTTCTACCCCTTTGCTTGTCCTTCTTCTTTCCTTTTCTAGGCCTTTCTGAAATCGTGAGACCCTCCCGAAAGATCTTCCTCTTCATCATCCACTATCGCTACTCGTTAGACCTGAGCACTAACATGATCTTCTTGTACATTAGTGTCTCCTTACCATACAACAGCGTAGTCACAAATGGATTGAAGTTTTTGAGTAGCGAACACAGTAGCAATAAACTCTTATCCTCCTCTTCAAGATCCATCCCTATATTAAGTCCATGCTCATCCAAGCGAACCACTGAATATGCCTTGCAACATCCTTACCTTCCTACATCCAAAGGCTATGTAGTTGCTTCTTCAGCATAATTAACTTGTTGCACATATTTTTTTCTATGTACAACTGATGTAACCTCAATCATAAATCCTTAGATGTTTTCTCCTCCAATATGCCATACAAAACCTCATCTACCAAATAAGCTCTAATCGTGGCACATGCTCTTCTCTTCAAGTACATCCACACCTTGTTTATCATCTCCTCTAGTTTATCCTCCAAGGCTGAATCCAATCACATATAGCAGATCCTCCATCCTAATCTTCTATATTATGAAACTCTCTTTATCATCAAACTTCTCAAAATCAATCTTGATGCTACTTCCCATGGCTGAATCAACACGACTAACATAGTACAGAACCCAAGATAGATATGAAAAGTACCTTGACTCAAGAGGGTAGATAGCAGCCTCTAGATCTCTTCCTTTCTCACAAAGTCTAAAGAAAACCTAAATCTAAAACTCACTATTGATCTATTGAAATCTGATCTTCTTTATCCTTCACGCTCAATCAGGCTTTGATACCAACTATTGTGACTATGGCTGCTCGGAGCCATAGTCATGGATCCAATCTCTTGTATGAAATCTGAGTGTTAATCCAGCAAATTGAAGAAGATCTAAGAAGAAGAGAGAAAGAGGATGGCACCTAGAGTTTTTGGCATTGGAACTAGAGAAAAGAAAAGAGAGTTTGGGAAAAAAGCTCCATTATATTTCACTCTATTGTAAAAGTTACAATACTTGAGTTTATTTTTTCTAGGATTTCTGCTATACCACATAAATCCTAATAAATCCAAATCCCAGTTAAAAAACTCTCTTAGACTAACCCAATACATGAAAGCACTCACTGAGCCCATGTACACTTATGTCTCACGTGCTTACATCCCCTGGATTATAATCTTACCAATACATGAGTTAGCCCTCCTTAAAACCTCTCAATCCAAGCCTTAAGACCTCTTGGATTAAACCCAATTCAAGATCAAATAGAAAATCCCATTCTATTCTATTTACCACTATCGAGCCAGCTTGGTCAGAAGTTGGGCTAGCTCGACTATATCTCGCTCAATACTATCATTTTGTAGGTGGTGTGGTGCTTCTAAGTCTTGGAAGGCCACGGGCGGAGCCAGGGTGAGGGCTCTAGGGAGATTAGGATAGGTGCAGTACTAGGACTAGGATAGGAGTTATCCTAGGGTGGAGGCAGCATGTAGCTCTATACGGGCTCGAGGTTTAGGTATTGAGGATCTTGAGGGATTTGGTTGGAGCTTCAAAAATTTGGGACATAAGGTAGAGCGAGGAACCAAAGTCGGAAGATTAAAGATTGTAGAAAAGAAGCTTTCTGTAGGTTAGCCGGCTTAGTCCAAAACTGGATCGGCTAAATCTCAGAGCATCGGATAGATAGAAGGTCATGTTCGAGACTACAGGCATGGCATAGAAATTAGGCCAGCTTAGTCTAAAATTGAGCCAACCCAATCTCAGGTTAGCTGGCTCAGTGCTGAGACTGAGCCGGCTTAGTCTGTGGGCAGAGTTATGCATGGGTTTTGTTTGGGCTAGGATAGGAACTTATCCTTGGGGTCTTAAGGCTTGGTTCAAGAGGTCTTAAGAGAGCTAATTCATGTATAGATTGGATTTAAATCTAGGGATAAGAGCATATGAGACATGGGTGTACATGGGCTCAGTGAGTGCTTTCATGTATTGGATTAGCCTAAGAGAGTTTTTGAGCTGGGGTTTATTAGGATTCATGTGGGAACTCTAGGATGCATAAACCAGGATATTATAATTTTTACAATAAGGTTGGAATACAACTGAGCTTTTCTTCCTAACTCTCTTCTCTCTTCTCTTTGATTCTAATGCCAAAATCCTAGCTTCTCTCATCTTTCTTAGATCTTCTTCAGTTTGCTGGATTAACACCTAGGTGATGCAAGAAATCGGATCTATGGCTATGGCTTCGACCAGCTGTAGGAACAATATTTGGTATTAGAGCCCGGTTGAGCATGGAGGAGGAAGAAAATCGATTTTCAACAGAAATCAACAACAAGATTCAGATCTAAAGGCTTTCTCCAAGCTTCATGAGGTAGAAAGAGATCATAGGGCTACTGTCCATCATCCCTAGTCAAGGTATTTCTTAGATCTACCTGTTTGCTGTTATTTGATTCGGATTAATCATGGAGAACAATGGGTTGAGGGTAGGATTAGAGAAGTTTGATGGAAAGAAAAGTTTTATGATGTGGATGGTAAGGGTGGAGGATTTGTTGGTTTAGATGAGACTGAATTTGGCCTTGGAGGATAGGCTGAGGGAGATGACAGAGAAGGAGTGGGTATCCTTGGAGAAAAGGGCATGTACCATGATTAGGGCTTGTTTGGCGGATGAGATTTTGTATGGTGTGTTGGAGGAGAAAACATCCAAGGGAATATGATCGAGGTTGCAGCAGTTATACATGGGAAAGAATATATGCAACAAGTTGATGTTGAAGAAGTAACTGTACAGCCTTTGGATGCAGGAGGGCGAGGATATTATGGGGCATATTCAGCGGTTCGATCGGATGAGCATGGACTTGCTCAATATAGAGGTGGACTTAGAAGAGGAGTACAAGAATCTATTGTTGCTATGTTCGCTACCCAGGAGCTTCGATCCATTGGTGACAACTTTGTTGTATGGTAAGGAGACATTGGTGTATGAGGAGATTGTATTAATGCTCAGGTCCAATGAGCAACGAGAATGGATGATGAAGAGGGAGGTCTTCCAAGAGAGTCTTGTGATTTCGGAAAAGCATAGGAAAGAAAAGAAGAAGGACGAACAAAGGGGTAGCAAGGGATCCAAGAGATGCTTCAAGTGTGGAGAAGCAGGACACTTTAAGCAGGAGTGTCTGCTTTGGAAGAAGTGCAAGGGAGGAGAAAACTTGGATTCCATTAATTTAGTCATTGATAGTGAAAAGTCGGATGAGCTCTTGGTGGTCTCGGAGGAGCCCATAGGATGCAGTGTATCTAAGATGGTTTTGGATAGGTCTGTGAAGTGCAGAGGATCCGAAGGGGTAGTGATAGTGTTTGAGGTACAATGGCAGGCCTAGCAGTGCAGCATTAGGTGGTTGGCCTCGGAGGACTTGGAGATAGAGTCGGCTTCTACAGCATTAGGGGGACTTCAGTTCTAGGTGGAGCATCGGGCAAAGGTGGCTTCACGGATGGAGAAAGTTGTGATATGGATTCAAAGTAGAGGACTGTAGAGGGAGGACCTATATCCCAGCACCAGTGCCAGGGCTGTATAGATCCAAATGGAGAGGATTGTACAGAGAGACAGACATGGCTCTGAGGGGATAGCGTCAGGTGGAGCATCAGGATATGTGGCAAGTGTCAGTAAAGAAATGTTACATGATCTTCAGGAAAGTCCAAGATAAGTGATGCAGCTGCCAAGCAGAAGGATACCTACAACTCTAAAGGTGGTGCAAAGGAACAAGCTAAGGACTTCAGCGGTGGAGGCGGTCATCCGAAAGGCCTCAAAGGAAGCTTAGCAGCTGAAAAAGAATGGCAGTGGCAAGATGAGCACGAGGGGCTATCAGGACATGCAGGGATAGTGGGATCGTGCAGGAGGATGTTGCCAGGTGTGCCAAGACTTGAGTGCACCAAGATGGAGATTGTAGGTGGTGTGGTGCTCCTAAGCCTTGGGAGGCCATAGGTGGAGCTAGGATGAGGGCTCTGGGGAGATTAGGATAGGTGCAGTACTAGGGCTAAGACAGGAGTTATCCTAGGATGGAGGCAGTATGTAGCTCTCTACGTGCTCAAGGTTCAGGTATTGAGGATCTTGAGGGGCTTGATTGGAGCTTCGAAAACCTGGGACATAAGGTGGAGCGAGGAACCAAAGCTAGGAGATTAAAGATTGTAGAAAAGGAGCTTTCTGCAGGTTAGCCGACTCAGTCCAAAACTGGGTTTGGATTGAGTCAGCTAAGTCTCAAAGCATAGGACAGACAGAAGATCACATTCGGAACTGCAAGCACGGCATAGAAACTGGGCCGGCTCAGTCTTTATGATTAATTAATTCACATACTAATTAGATTTTTTATTTTTCTTTCAGTTAAATAGAATGGCCAGTATTTTGTCACTCCATTTACTGTTGGACAGTGACAAGCTTATAGGACCTAATTTTGATAATTAGTATCAAAAATTAAGGATTGTTTTGGAGCATGAGCAAATCCTATATGTTCTTATGGATCCAGCCCTTAGGGAGTTTGCTCTGAATGTTCGTGATGCAATCTGAGATACTTATCAGAAGCGGCTCAATGATCATACCATAGTGCATTGCATTATGCGAGCAATGATGAATGAAGAGTTTAGTCACAAGTTTCAGGATGTTGATGTTGGAAAATGTCCCAAAGCTAATCATCAGCCTATTGACAGTTGAGCTACATTATATCTGTAATTGATTCATTAATGAATAAAATATATTTTTGGCATCTTTTCATCATAAAGTATTCATCTTCTAATGAACTCTATTATTGTGATGAAGTCCTTAGGACTATTTAGATTCGATAAAGAGAAGATTTATCGATTAGTCCTTAAATTTATTCATGACCAAATGATAGACTGTTAATTAGGATGACAGCGTCTATCGAGCATAGATCGCTGTATGCCATATAGGTTGGTTGTTCTCTTAACCAAGAAGTATGGAGACACTGGTATGGCATACAGGTGAGATGTATGAGTACATCATCATTGAACGTGACCAACTCTAGAGCATTTAGCTATCGAGAATGTCTCTGATGGGATATAGGTATAAGTGTCCCTTAGACCTGAGATCACCTCAGTGACTTACAAGCAATTTATTATGCTTTGGTACTGAACTAACTGAATTTCTAATTCAATAACGGAAGGCTTCTGAGCATAGTCAAGTATTTGTGAAGTCGGTGTGTGATCAAGATGGAATTGACCACTCCAAGAGTTGGAGAAGAATGTATCACTGTATTTCAATATAGCAAAATCTTGGTCAGAATAATCCATCAGATGGATTTGATATTTTGAAATATAATGTAGACAACCTGATCAGAGTTGACAGTTGAACTCTGAGGTATCCTACGAGCATTTTGGTCAAGGAGATGAATTATATGGAAACTATATCCGCATGGGTTCTAAGGATGTTGTTCTACACATTCGACCTATTGGATCGTTGGATACCATTGCTAGATGGTTACTTCAATTGGTATAGAAAGTTATTTCTATGCTATTGACTTAAGTTTTGACCTATGAGATTACACACATTAAAGTTTATGATCTGATCAGATGGTTGATCAGCGATTTAGAATCATTCTAGGGTTAAACGATCAATATGATTGATGTTTAACCTAGTGCAAGTGTTTCAAGAGAATTGATTAGGAATTTGATTGCTATTTAGCTTAATTTGATTAAGTCAAAGGACTAAAATTAAGTTTAATTAAATATAATTTAATTAGATATAGTTTGGACTTGATTGGATCAAGTTCAATTGGCTTATTGGATAAGCCAAGTGCAAGGAAGAACTAGTCCTAGTTCAATTAGGACTTGAGTCAACCTAATTTCTAATCTGATTAAAAATTAAATTAAAATTAAATCTAATTTAATCTAATTTAATTAGATTCTTAATTGAATTAAGATCTATTTCAATTGGATTAAATAAATTCTAATTTTAGTTGGTCTAAAGATCAAGTTGGACCAAGTCAAATTGGAAGTCCTAGTGAGACTAGGACTTGCATCAACCCAATCTCTAATTTAATTAGAAATTAAATCAAAATTAAATTTGGTTTAATTTGATTTAATTAAGGTATTGGTTGGACTAAGACCTATTCTAATTGGTTGAAATAAATTTGATTTAATTTAGTTAAAAGATTTTGTTTGACCAAGTCAAATTGGAAGTCCTAGTATGACTAGGACTTCTCTCGTTACGCCACTTTAGCCCCAACGCCCCCCCACTCCTATTTTTTTAGAATTTTTTCATGAAAAATCCTCTCTCCAGGCCCTCTCACACATGTCCTTCTCTTCCTCTACTATTTATTTGGGAATTAGTTAAGGTCCAAGTCAATAGATGGAAAGTTATTATGGTATTGGACTCTATATGATAGAATCCCAACAAACATTGACTCTTCCCTTGTATGCTGGCCCACCCTGATTTCTTTTATGATTTCCATGGTAAAAAGAGGGTTTTTGTGTGTTATTTTGTGGTTGGGCGCCCCAACAACTTGCCATATATGGTCCTGCCTTGTCTAAAAATTTGACCTAGATAAGGCTCTTCCATAACTTATTATTTAAAATAAATTTTTACTTAAATTTTTTGTGGAACATAGGTATTTGAGAGAGGAATTGGGTGTGTGAAAATTAGAGGAAAATGATTCTTGGGCATTAAGATTCAATAGATACAAAACTAGGTGTCTAGGTGAGAATAAAGAAAAGAAGAAGAGGGTCATCTTCTAGGGTTGCTATGTTCACCTCTTCCCTTCCTCCTTCTTTGAGTTTTTTGAGAGCATCTCACATCTAAAACCTCCTCTCCTCCTTCTCCTCTTTGAAAGAATCTAAATTTAGAAGAAGAAGGCATCTGATCGATCATCAAAGAAAGATCGACACAGTACTAGCATACTGTGTTAATTTCCTACATCAGGATTTCTGATCATGCTCATTGGCTTATGTGGATGACTCCTAGAGGTCAGATGCATGTGTGGCTCATGAATTTATTCTAAAATCTAAATCAGCAAGTTAGAAGGTCTAACTTGCACAGGTAATAGATCTGTTCTATTGGTTTTATAGCTGCATTAGATGTAGTATTGTTGCATGTTGATGAGATCAACATGTTTTCTTTCCTTTGTATTTTTTAATTTCTAATTTAATAACATACTATGATCATATAATAGATCTTAGATTTAGAATATTTTTATATATTTAAAATTAATTTTTAATTAATTTTAGTCTTTCGCTACCTGATCTTGAAAAATTTCAAGATCTAGCCCTGAAATCCTAAATCTGGTTCCTTCAATTGGTATCAGAGCCTAGGTTTATATTATATGATTTCTTGAGAATATTTAGATTATTTCTTAGATTATATTTAATTTATAATCTAATTATTAAATCTAAAATTAAAAATTTAAATCTCACGAACTGCTATAAGGTTGTTCTGCTGTAAGGTTTACCCCTTACAGTAAAAAGATTATCCTAGTTCACGATGATCTACTTCTAATCATAAATTTATTAGATTTAATTTAATTTTATTTATAATTTAATAGATTTAAAATAGTTTTAGAACTAAAAATAAAGTTTTTAGATTGCACGGACTGCTATAAGATTGTCCTACTATAAGATTTATCCCTTATAGTAGAAAGGTTGTCCTAATACGTGCTGATCTAAAATATTAATCATAAAATTTTAAATTAAATCTAAAAAATTTTATGATCTAATTAAAAATATTTTAATCTAATTTTAATCATGATAAATATGTTAGATTTGATCTAAGTTGATTTATGATTGATTGGTGTTAAAACTATTTCAAATACATGAATCTGTTTAGATTAGATCTAAAGTAGATTCATGTTAGTTTTATTTGCATATTGATTATAAATCAAATATGCAACTTGGTTGATAGAACCATGTTGTAAAAATATTTTACAAATATGAAAACTATTTTCGAAAAGCCAAACCCCAACCCCCAGCCCAAAACTTAATTAAGAATTAAGAAGTTGTTTGATTAGGTTCTAGGATTGTAAATTAAAGATCCTATGACACGAATCATAATACATTGGGTTAATGGGTTAGTGGGGATTAGGTCCATTAATTGGATTAGACCTAAGGTTAGATTAAAGAATGAACTTAATTAGAGAATTGACTAAATCTAATCAATTATTGTCTTAGATTAGATCAAGGATTCTCTAGATCAATTATAATAGTTGTAGTTGGTCAAGTCCATATCTTTAATAAGAACTAAATAGATTTGATTCTTAGCTAAGTGGTCTAGCTTAAACTGTTAGGTTGATCTAATCAAGATTAATTAAATTAGTTGGTGTCTAAGATAAGTTTGGCACATATGACCGGTGGTTTTTAATTGGCAACCCGCTTACCTGACCATTTCTAATGGTGTCTAAGGAAAGCTTTGACAGACCCTCCCACCGATCTCACTTACCTGGCCTTCTTAGTGAGATTAAGTTTTGATATGATCACTTGACAATTTGAGTTGACCCATATCAGCTAGGTAAATCAATGTGACTGATTTAGGTGCTCCTAGACCAGCCTATTAATGGTCTTCCTTAAGCTGACTTGGTGAAGCTAATGGGAGGACCATGACAAGCTGGTTAATCTGATCTTTTTTCTAAATTAAATTAATTAAATTTTATAAAATTATTAGGTGATAACTAGATCATAGCCTTCCATTAAGTGGATGATAATGGGTCCATTAGTTGGATAATCATTGGAGGCCCATAGGCTTGGTGCTTATCCGCTAATGGAATTATCATTTATAATATGATTTCTTGACCGCGTCTCTCTAAATGGTGGTTAGGCTGACCAACCATAGTTGGGCTTAATCATTCATTAGTTAGATGAACCAAGTATGATCATCTTAATGGTTGGACCTAATCAGAACTTTCAGTGGAGGCCCTAGCCTACTGAAGAGATACCTGGGGCAAAATTAAATTACTAAAAATTATTTAAAAAAATAATTGATTATGAATCTATCCTTAGATATATATAGGTTGACCATAGTTGGGCTTGCATGCAGTCTATGTGGATTCTAGTACCCACTAAGGAATTAGGATAATTTCTCGAATTGGAGGTAGAGGCTATCAATTCGAATAAAATAGTGGAAAAAACTTTTTGATTAAAGTCTAAATCTTTAGGTTTAATAAATCAATTACTAATTAGACTTTTGGTTCTCCTTTATGGAGTTAAACTCTAACCACAGTTATTTCGTTCATTGTTAGACAGTGATTAACTTATGGGATCCAACGTCGATAATAAGTATCGAAAGTTTAATGTTGTTCAGCAGCACGAAGTGGTTCATACTGAGGCCTCTATATTCAATTTAAACATAAGGTCCAAGAATAACCTAGATCAGGTAGAGTGCTTTCATTGTAAGAAGCAAAGGTATTGGAAGAGGAACTATCCTCAGTATCGTGATTCCCATGACCCTAATAGGCTGAATAAGAGAGATAAGCAAATAGTTGCTGATCAAGGATGTTATATGATAACATCTTATAATTTCTCTATTTGTGATACTTCTACTTGGATATTGAATATAGAAAGTCTAGTCCATATTTGCAATACATTGCAAGGACTTCAAATTAGTAGAAGATTTGAAAATAATGAGCGATTCCTAAATGTTGCAGATGGAAGGTCTGTTCTAATTCTAGCTATGAGAATAGTTCAACTTATTCTCAATACTAATATCATTTCTTTAAATGAATGTCATTATTGTCGTTCCTTTCTGATGAATATAATCTCTGTTAGCCTTTTGGCCAAGGATGGTTATCATTTATCTATAAAGAGAGATTATTGTGATATCATTATGAATGTTGTTACAATAATATAAGGACAACAAAGAAATCATATTTATATTTTATCACAGCCTGTGAGTGTAATGTACATTTTTAGAAAACATCCTAGATTAGATAATGTCTCTGATATCTACTTATGGCACTATAGGCTAGGTCACATTAATAAAAATAGGATAAACAGGTTGACCCATGAGAGAATCCTCGAAGTCAGTGATTGTGAATCACTTCCGACCTATGAGTCCTGTCTTCTTAGAAAAATGACCAAGTTACCTTTTACTGAAAAGGGTGAAAGAGCTACTGAGCTCTTAGGTCTAGTACATACTGATGTATGTAGACCAATGAGCATAGGTGCCAAAGGTAGATATTTTTACTTCATAACTTTCATAGATGATCCATCCAGGTATTGATATGTTTATCTGATGAAACATAAGTCGGATTCATTTAAAATGTTCAAAAGATAGCGAAGTGAAGTAAAAAAATAAACTAAGAAGAATATTAAAACTCTTCGATCGGATCGAGGAGATGAATATCTATCTAGTGAGTTCTTGACATATCTAGGAGAGAATGGGATTCTCTCATAGTGGACTCCTCTTGGTACACCATAGCATAATGGTGTATCAAAAAGAAGAAATCGAACCTTGTTGGACATGGTTTGATCCATGATGGGTTTTGCTAGTCTGCCTATTTCATTTTGAGATTATGCTCTTAAGACTGCATGTTATATATTGAACAATGTACTGAGTAAATCTGTCGCAAAGACTTCATATGAGATATGGACTGGGCGTAGGCCTACACTCCCACACCTGCGGGTTTGGGGTTGTTCGGCCTATGTCAAACGTTTGCATATAGATAAGCTTGGACCCTGGTATGATAAGTGTGTGTTTATAGGGTATCCCAAAGAAAGTAAGGGTTACTATTTCTACCATGCTGAAGAATAAAAGGTGTTCGTCAACCTTAAAGCAATCATTTTGGAAAAGAAGTTCCTTAGTGAAGAAACTATTGCCTCTAAGGTTGAACTTGAGAAAGTTCAATAGGTAGAAAAATTGAGACCTATAGCTGAACGAGAATCGGATTTGATTAGATCAAATTCAAAGCCCAGTGTACCTGCACCATTAAGGCGATTCGATAGAATACCGCATTAGTCGGACATATACCATGATTTCTTGGTTCGGGATAGTGATCCCATAGAACTCGATGAGAATGATGAGGATCCGATCACCTACATGGATGCTATGCAAAAATTTGATTTCAAGAGATGGCTTGAGGCCATAAAATTTGAAATGGAGTCCATGAAAGTCAACGATGTGTGGACATTGGTTGACCCATCCGAAGGGGTTAAACCTATTGGGTGTAAATGGGTCTTTAAAAGGAAAAAGAGTGCAGACAGAAAGGTGGAGACTTATAAAGCCCATCTGGTTGCCAAGAGGTATCGTCAACGTCATGGTATTGACTATGATGAGACATTCTCTCCTATGGCAATGCTCAAATTCATTCGGATAATGCTTGCGATAGCTATCCATCTGGACTATAAGATTTGGCAGATGGATGTGAAAATAGCTTTTCTAAATGGAGAGCTGATTGAAGAGGTGTATATGATACAACCTGAGGGGTTCACATCCATAGATGAGTCCAAGGTGCGCAGGCTTCAGAGATCTATTTATGGATTGAAGCAGGCATCTTGAAGTTGGAACATGTGTTTTGATAAGGTGATCAAAATGTATGGCTTCGTTAAGAATGAAGAAGAGCCCTGCATTTATAAATGGGCAAATGATCCAGCAATAGTATTCCTTGTACATGGACGATATTCTTTTAATCGAGAATGACATCCCCACACTCTAGAAAATAAAAGTCTGATTATCATCATAGTTCTCCATGAAGGACTTGGGAGAAGCATCCTACATCCTAGGGATGAAGATCTATAGAGATAGACCTAAGAGGATGCTTGGATTATCTCAGTCCATGTACATAGATATTGTGTTGAAGAGGTTCAGCATGGAGAATTCCAAAAAGGGCTATCTTTCGATAGGCCATGAAATTTCTCTCTCTAAGAAGGATTGTCCAACAACTCCTGAAGAGAGAGAGCATATGAGTAGAGTTCCATATGCTTCGATAGTGGGATCTATCATGTACGTCATGACATGTACAAGATCAGATGTAGTATACTCACTAGGAGTAGTGAGTAGATACCAATCTGATCCTAGAGAAAACTACTGAAAAGTGGTTAAAGCCATACTTAAGTATTTGAAAAATACTAAGGATCAATGGTTGGTTTATAATGAGTCAGATCTGAAACTTGTGGGGTTTGCAGACTTCAGCTTTCAATCTGATCATGATGACAGTAGAAGCATGTTAGGATATATCTTTACTTTGAATGGTGGAGCCATCTGCCGGAAGAGTTCCAAGCAGCATACTATGGCAGACTCTATTTGCGAAGTAGAGTACATGGCTGCATCAGATGCTGCAAAGAAAGCTATGTGACTGAGAAAGTTTATCACTGAGCTTAGAGTAGCACCCTCCCTTGATGGTTCGGTCCTGCTCTACTGCGATAGCACTGGTGCTATTACTCAAGCAAAAGAATCGAAGGCACACCAGCCGACGAAGCACATTCTACACTGCTTTCACTTGGTACGAGAGTATTACCGTCCATAACATCCCAGGCATCATCTAGCTCTGATATCAAATTATAGACCCATGATATCACTCGAATGCCAATCATCCTTGACATCACAAGCATCGATACCATGTTGTGGAAGCCCCTGATCTTTAGCACGGATCTGAAGAAACCTATGATGTTCTCTATGGGCATCAAACCATAGATCCAACACTTGGATCTATGATGGGGCACCTCCCTCCTTGAGCTTGAGGGAGACACCCCCTTCTCTAGGGTTTCTTCAAGAATCCTAGGGTGGCAACTCAAGATAGAAGAGAAGAAGAGAGAATTGAGGGAAGAAAGATCTGTATTGATTTCTCTCTTTTTAAAATCCTAATACAACCTATGTATTTATAAATAGCCATTAGGTCCGACCAAAAACTTTTTTGGCTAACCCAATACATCAAAGCACTCACTGAGCCCATGTACACCCATGTCTCCCATACTCTCATCCTCTAGATCTAGACCCGACCCATACATGAGTTAGCTCCCTTAAGACCTCTTGAATTAGGCCTTAAGACTCTTAAGATCAACCCAAACCCTAGCCCAAAATAGACCCTCGCATAACCCTGCCCGCGCACTGAGCTAAGTTTCACTAGGTCGGCTCAATCTGAAACTGAGCCAGCCTAGTTCTGTGTCATGCTTGCAGTCCTGAATACTCAGCTCTCTATTTTGCCTATGCTTTGAGACTTAGCCAATCCAGTTTTGGACTAAGCCAGCTAACCTACAAAAAATCTTCTTTCTGCAGTCTTGATTCTCTGGCTTTGGTTTCTTGCTTCACCTTGTGTCATAGGTCTTCGAAGCACCAACCAAGCCCCTAAAATCTTCGAAGCCATCATCGTGACTCCTCCCATGGCCTCCTAAGGCTTGGGAGCATCATAAATCCTCATAGAAAGATCGTGGATCGAGGTGACATCGACCTTCAGAAGGTCGATGAAAAGAAGAACCTAACCGACCCCTTCACTAAAGCTCTAACGATAAAGGAGATTGACAACCATAAGTCGAATATGGATATTAGATACTATGCCGAGTGGCTTTAGGATAAGTGGGAGTTGTTGAGAAAGGTGTCCCAAAGTCAATCACTAGCTTATTGACGGTTGAGCTACATTGTATCTATAATTGATTCATTAATGAATAAAATATATTTTTGGCATCTTTTTATCATAAAGTATTCATCTTCTAATGAATTTCATCATTGTAATGAAGTCCTTAGGACTATTTAGATTCGATAAAGAGAGAATTTACCGATTAGTCCTTAAATTTGTTCATGACCAAATGATAGGCTGTTCATTAGGATGACAACATCTATCGAGCATAAGTCGTTGTATGCCATATAGGTTGGTTGTCCTCTTAATCAAGAAGTATGGAGACACTGATATGGCATACAGGTGAGATGTATGGGTATATCATCATTGAACGTGACCAACTCCAGAGCATTCTGCTGTCGAGAATATCTCTGATGGGATATAGGTATAAGTATCCCTTAGACCTGAGATCACCTCAATGACTTACAAGCAACTCACTATGCTTTGGTACCAGACTAACTGAATTTTTAATTTAGTAACAAAAGGCTTCTGGGCACAGTCAAGTACTTACAAAGTCGGTGTGTGATCAAGATAGAATTGACCACTCCAAGAGTTGGAGAAGAATGTATCACTGTATTTCAATATAGTAAAATCTTGGCCAGGGTAATCCATCAGATGAATTTGATATTTTGAAATATAATGTGGACAATCTGATCAAAGTTGATAGTTGAACTCTGAGGTGTCCTACAAGCATTTTGGTCAAGAGGATGAATTATATGGAAACTATATCCGTATGGGTTCTAAGGATGTTGTTCTACACATTCGATCTATCCGACCAATGGGTACCATTACTAGATGGTTACTTTGATTGGTATAGAAATTTATTTCTATGCTACCAGCTTAGGTTAGAACCTATGAGGTTACACACATTAGAGTTCATAATTCGATCGGATGGTTGATCAGTGATTTAGAATCGTTATAGGGTTAAACGATCAATACGATTGATGTTTAACCTAGTGCAAGTATTGCAGGAGGATCGATTAGCAATTTGATTGCTATTCATTTAAGTCAGAGGGCTAAAATTAAGTCTAATTAAATATGATTTAATTAGATTTAGGTTGGGCTTAATTGGATCAAGTCCAATTGGCTTATTGGATTAGCCAAGTGCAAGGAAGAACTAGTCCTAGTTCAATTAGGACTTGGGTCAACCCAATTTCTAATATGATTAGAAATTAAATTAAAATTAAATTTAATTAAATTAAATTTTTAATTAGATTAAGATATATTTTAATTGGATTAAATAAATTTTAATTTTATTTGGTCTAAAGATCAAGTTGGACCAAGTCAAATTCGAAGTCCTAGTGAGACTAGGACTTGTATCAACCCAATCTCTAATTTAATTAGTAATTAAATCAAAATTAAATTAAATTAAATTTGATTTAATTATGGTCTTGGTTGGACTAAGACCTATTCTAATTGGGTTGAAATAAATCTGATTTAATTGGGTTAAAAGATTTTGTTTGATCAAGTCAAATTGGAAGTCCTAGTATGACTAGGACTTCCTTTCTGCCGCCACCTTAGCCCCAATGCCCCCCCCCCCCCCCACTCCTATTTTTTAGGATTTTTTTTATGGAAAATCCTCTTCTCAGGCCCTCTCATGCATGCCCTTCTCTTCCTCTCCTATTTATTTGGAAATTAGTTGAGGACCAAGTCACTAGATGGAAAGTTATTATGGTATTGGACTCTATATGATAGAATCCCAACAAACATTGACTCTTCCCTTGTGTGCCACCCCATCCTGATTTCTTTTATGATTTCCATGGTAAAAAGAGGGTTTTTGTGCACTCTTTTATGGTGGTCCACGGCATGGGATGAGGAGGGGGCACCCAAGTGTTGGGCACCCCAACAACTTGCCATATATGGTCCTGCCTTGTCTAGAAATTTGACCTAGATAACACTCTTCCATAACTTATTATTTAAAATGAATTTTTACTTAAATCCTTCGTGGAATATAGACCTTTGAGAGAGGATTTGGGTGTGTGAAAATTAGAGGGAAATGATTCTTGGGTGTTGAGATTCAATAGATACAAAACTAGGTGTCTAGGTGAGAGCAAAGAAAAGAAGAAGTGGGTCTTCTTCTAGGGTTGCTGTGTTCACCTCTTCCCTTCCTCCTTCTTTGAGTTTTCTGAGAGTGTCTCACATCTGAAACCTCCTCTCCTCCTTCTCCTCTTTAGAAGAGTCCAAATCCAAAAGATGGAGGCATCGATCGACCATCGAAGAAAGATCAGCACAGTACTAGCATACTGTATTGATTTCCTGCATCAGGATTTTTGATCGTGCTCATGGGCTCGTGTGGATGACTCCTAGAGGTCGGACACGTGTGTGGTTCGTGACTTCATTCTAAAGTCTGGATCAACAAGTTAGAAGGTCTAACTTGCACAGGCAATAGATCTGATCTATTGATTTTATAACTGCATTAGATGTAGTATTGTTGCATGTTGATGAGATCAACATGTTTTCTTTCCTTTGTGCTTTTTAATTTTTGATTTAATAACATGCCATGATCATGTAATAGATCTTAGATTTAGAATATTTTTAAATATTTAAAATTAATTTTTAATTAATTTTAGTCTTTTGCTGCCTGATCTTGAAAAATTTTCAAGATCTAGCCCTGAAACCCTAGATCTTGTTCCTTCAACTGAGCCAAAGGAAATGATTTAAGTGTTGAATGAGTCCTTTAGCACTCCTAGAGAAAAGGTGCATCATGTTGGGGTGTCTCAGCCCCTTTAGAATGAAAAGTTCATTGCTGATCATGGTTTGGCAGGCTAGAAGAAGAGTTATCCTCATGACCCAAATAGGCTGAAAAAGAGAAAATAGCAAGTAGTTACTAGTCATGATTATTATATGATAACACCTTACAGTTTCTCTATTTATAATACTACTATCTAGGTATTAGATACTGAAAGTTTAGTTCATATATGCAATTCATTGTATGGATTTCAAGTTGGTCGAAAGTTTGAGAATGGTAAAAGATTCCTGGATATTAGGGATGAAAGTAATATTTCGGTCCTAGCATCAGAAATTATTAAGCTTATTTTTGAAATATATAATATTGTTTTGAGTGATTGTCACTATTGTCCATCCTTTATGATGAACATAATATCTGTAGGGCTTTTGGCTCAAGATGGTTATCACTTATCAATAAAAAAAATTTATTGTGATATCATTATAAATGATGTTATAATAATATGAGGATAATTAAGAAATGATATTTATATTTTAAAATGGCCTGTTAATATAACATACACATCTAACAAATGTCCAAAACTAGATAATGTTATCGATGCCTATCTTTGGCACTATTGGCTTGGTCATATAAATAAGAATAGGATTAACAAGTTAGTAAAGGAGAGAATTCTCAACATCAATAATTGTAAATCATTGACGACCTATAAATCCCATCTTCTTGGAAAGATGACTAAGTCACCCTTTAATAGAAAGGGTGAACAAGCCAGTGATGTTCTAGGTTTAGTACATACTGATGTATGTGAATCTATGAACACCTGTGCTAGAAGTGGGGATTATTACTTCATTATATTTACTGATAATCTATCTAGGTATGGATATCTCTATCTTATGAAGAATAAATTTGATTTATTTAAAATGTTCAAATGATATCATAATAAGATAGAAAAATAACTTGAAAAGAGTATTAAAACTCTTCAGTTAGACCGAGGAGATTAATATCTTTCCAATAAATTTTTGACATATCTAAGATAGAATGGGACCCTCCTGGAACACCATAGCATAACGAGGTATCAGAAAGGAAAAATCAAATCCTATTAGACATGGTTTGATCCATGATGAGGTTTACGAGTCTGTTGATTTTTTTTGAAATTATGTACTTGAGACTGCTTGTTTTATTCTAAATAATATTCTAAGCATATCTATTACAAAAACTTTATATGAGATATGGACTGGACGTAAGCCAACACTCTCTCACCTTAGGGTTTGGGGTTGTCTAGCTTATATCAAATATTTGCAGATAGATAAGCTTGGACCCAAGTCTGATAGATGCTTGTTCGGAGGATACCCAAAGAAAAGTAGGAGATATTACTTTTAGCTTACTAAAGAATAAAAGGTCTTTATCAACAATACAATATTTTTTTTGAAAAACAAGTTTCTTGAGGAAGGAACTGCTATCTCTAAAGTTAAACTTGGTGAAGTTCAATGGGTAAAAAAATTGGCACATTCTAGTAAACCTATAAAACTAAATTTGATAAGATCAAATCCAGAACCTATTGTAGAGGCACTCTTGAGGAGATCCAGTAGAGTACTGCATCAGTCGAATAGATACTATAATTTTTTGATGCGGGATAGTGATCCTATCAAGCTCTATAAGAATGATGAGGATTCGATCACCTACATGGATGCAATGCAGAGATCCAACTTTAATAAGTGGATTAAGGCCATGAAATCCAAAATGGACTTCATGAAGGTCAATAATGTGTGGATATTAGTTGATCCACCTAAAAGAGTAAAATCCATAGGGTGTAAATGAGACTTTAAAAAGAAAAAAAAAATGCAAATAAAAAAGTAGAGATCTATAAAGCCCATCTGGTTGCCAAGGATTATCATCAATATTATGATATTGACTATGATGAGATATTTTCTCTTGTGGCAATGCTCAAGTCCATTTGAATTATGCTTGTGATAGATATCCATCTGGACTATGAAATCTGGTAGATGGACGTGAAGACAGCTTTTCTAAATGGAGAACTAGAAGAAGAAGTGTATATAATACAGCTTGAAAGATTCAATCCATAGATGAGTCTAAGGTGTGCAAGCTTTATAGATCCATTTATGGATTGAAATAGGCATCTCGGAGTTAAAACATGCATCTTGATAAAATAATCAGAATGTATGGCTTTGTTAAGAATGGAGAGAAATTTTGCATTTACAAATAGGCTAATAGTTCTACAGTTATATTCCTTGTGATGTATGTGAATGATATTCTCTTAATCGGGAATAACATCCCAGCATTGCAAGAAATAAAAGTTTGACTATCATCTCAGTTCTTTATGAATAGGACTGGAAGTGGGTCGGGTTGGGTTGGGTTTTACCTCTACCGAAGCCTGGCTTGAATATTTTTTTGGGCTTTAAGCTAGGCTTAGGCCTAAAATTTTCTAAACAACTCAGGCCTGAGTTTGACCCGAGCTTGGGCCCGAGCCTGGCCTGAAGCCCGATTGGGCTGGCCTTAGCTCCTCACCGACGGAGAAGGATGCCTGGACGGTGGCGAATGGCACCTCCCCTTGTCACCACAGGGTTCAACATCAGGGGGGGAGGAGCGAAGCAACAGATGGAGCTGTGGAGGGGTGCTGAGGGACTGGGAGCTGCAGGGGGCATGGGGGTGCGACGGGCCACAGGGGTGCTGGGGGAGCCATAGGAGGGTGCATCGGTGCGACGAGCTATGGGATGGCTAGGGGAGCTGCAAGGGGCGTGGGGGTGCGACGAGCTGTGGGATGCAGGGGAGCCACATGGGATTGCGGGGGTGCAATGGGCTATGGATAGCCTAGGGAGCCACAGGGGGGTGGGGTGGTGCAATGGGCGTGGGGTTACTGAGGAAGCTGCAAGGGATGCGGGGTTGGCGGTGCGAATGCAGGACCAGAGTCGGGGGTTCGAGGGAGGGGTTATGCACCGGGGGAGGGGCTTCGCACAAGGGCTGGAGTGGAAGGGGGGATTTACGCAGGCCAGGGGGTGGGGGGTGTGTTTTGTGGGGTGCCAGGGGAAGATGAGAAGGCGGGAGTTTTGCGGGTGTCTGAGGGAGGGTGGAGGGGTATTCGCGAGGGCTAGGGCCATGGGAAAACGAGCAATGGGGGGGGGGTTTCACAAGGAGTTGGGACTCGGTGGAGGGTGGAGGAGGGGTTCACAAGGGCCGAGGTAAGGGGGAACATAAGCTCAGAAGACATGAGATGATAGGTCATAAAAAGATGGGAGTAAGCCAAAAGAGAAATCAGTCTGGATAGCAAAGTTCAGAAACTTAGTCAGCTCATCTTGAGACTAGGATAGTTAAGTTAAGAACTAGATTAGCTTAGTTTAGGACTGGGTCGGCTATGTTATAGAAAAAAATTTAAATAGAAAGTAGTATTTTTGGACTGTTAGCATGGTACACAACTGAGTTGGCTTAGTCTTAAACTAAGCTGATCTAGTCGCAGGTTAGCTAGCTCAGTCTAAAACTGAGCTAGCTCAATTTTTGCAGGTATGTTTTATATATATGGGTTGTTTTGGATTGAAAAGTTTTTCTATGAGCTTGGAGCTTGACCCTTTTGTAAAGTATATATACTGAAAATAAATCAAGATTGTATATGATGTTGAATTCATTGAAATAAAGCCCTTTTCTCCTAGAAATCTCTACTACACTTCTTCTCTATTCCTTAAATCCATTGATCATACTTCCACAGTAATCTCTAAGAAGTTCTTCTTTATTGCTTGGCTGATCACCAGCGGCCACATCGATCTGTGTGTGGAATTAATTTTCACAACAATTGATATCAGAGCAGTGTTATGTGGAAGGAAGAAAGACACCTAGGATTTCTACATCTAGGATCTGTTGCATCAGGTTTTATCCTAAAAACTTCTTGTTTGCTTTGTGATTATCTCTAGATTAAGGTGGAGATTTGTTACATGGAGGATCGGTGATACAAAAGGTTGAAAAGAGGATCTAGGCATTTATATCATCTTTGAAGGGTAGTTTTGTTAGTGTGTGATCATGAAAGGATGTTAGGATTTTGTTCTTGACTTGCTTAAAGTCATGGGATCAAGAAGACTCAAGGTAGATTTTGAGAAATTCGATGGCAAGGAGAACCTTATCTTATGGTCACAAAGGATAAAGAATATGTTGGTTCAGCAAAGGATCTACAAGGACTTGATAGAAAAAAGGCCAAAAAAGATTAGTGCTAAGGATTGAAAAAAGTTGAAGAAAATTGCTTTTAGCACAATCAGAATGTGCTTGGCTGATCAGGTGCTACCCGAGGTTTGCACAGAGACCACAGCAAAGGAGCTCTGGACGAGATTGGAGAATACATACATGGAGAAGAACATGATAAATAAGCTATGATTGAAGAAATAGCTATAAAGTCTGAGGATGCCTGAAGGTGGAGATCTTGTTGTACGTATCCAAAGGTTCAATCAAGTGTATTCTAAGGTAATGAGTTTGGATATGAAGATTGATGAGAAAGATCGGTCATTGCTGCTGCTTTGTTCTCTTCCAGGATCGTATGATGGTCTCATAACAACTTTAGTTTATAGAAAGAAGATTCTAAACTATGAAGAAGTTGTTAGTGTGCTCAAATCGAATAAGCAGAGGAAAAAGATCTGTGAGAGAGATCCCAAGTCTGAGATCTTGGCTATGAATGAAAGATAGAAAAGATCAAAGAAGAAGACAAGAGAAAAATCCAAAGATAGGTCAAAGTCTCAAAATTAGAGAAAGACATTGAAATGTTATAAATATCATCAGCCTGGACATCTGAGAATAGATTGTCCCCTTTTGAGGTCAAAAAGAGGGAAGGCCAGCAAGACTAATGATACAGCTTCTGTGAGCAGTGGAAAAGACCTACTAGTTATATCAGATGGATCCACAGAGTGTGATACTATATGGATATTGGATTCAGCATGCTCTCACTACTATACTTCTCATCGGGAGTGACTTTTTACCTACCTAAAGATCGATGGAGCAAGTATCAGCCTTGGAGATGATTACCTATGTAAAGTAGTTGGAGTTGGCTTAATTAGGGTGAGCATGTACGATGGCACTACTATAAAAAAGGGTTATGACAGTGGTTCATAACCGCTGCCATAGCCCAAAAACCACTGCCATAGACTATGCCAGTGGTTCTTTAACTGCTGCTACTGCAGTCATCGCCGTAGCTCTATGACAGCAGTTGTTGCAGCGGTTATTTGAATCATTGCCATAGATAGCCTATTGCAGCAGTTTATAAACCGTTGCAATAGATCAATCTATAGTAGTGGTTATGTAACCACTGCATAGGTTATCTATAGCAGTGGTTTCTTAACCACTGTCGTAGGTCTAATGCAGCGTTTGGCACCATTTGCATCAGGGACCTATGGCAGCGATTGGCATGGATATGGTAGCGATTATAAAATCACTGCCATAGATCTTGAATAATTAAAAAAATTAAAATTTTTATTTTTTATATATTTTATCTGATAAATATAGATATATAATATGAGAAAATATAATAAACATAAAAAATTATTCTGAAATGCTAAAATTTTATTATCAAATAAAATTTATTATAATATTTTTTAAAAAAATAAAATACATCAAAAGTCTTCTAAATCTACATCATCGTCGTCGTCACCGAGAGCTGGAGTTGGAGCTGGAGCTGGAGCCAAAGTTGGAGCTGGAGTTGAAGCTAGTGCTGGAGCCGAAGCCAGAGCTGGAGCTGGAATGCGGGCCAACATATCCTCGAAGTCCATGACTCTAAAATGCGCACTGAGCATCAACATCATGTCTCTCATGATGCCCTCCAGATGAGATGCACACTCCTCAGCCCGATCTGTCCGCATCGCAGCATGATCCACCCGTGCCAACGCCACCTTAAGCTCCTCCCGACTAACGACACTGAAAGTCTGTGAGAAGACGCTCGCCTCAGACCAGTAGCTCGTCGGCATGTGTTTGGGCCTACATCGGATCCTCCCAAAGTGCTCGATCCCAAGACCTGAGATAGATGGTCATGGAGCCCAGAGGTATCTGCGCCATCATGATCTGTAACATTAACGAACATTAATCAATATAACTTGTTGAACAATAATATTAGTATAGCATCAATAAATAGTCTCTAATATGTACACTAATCAATTGACGGGTCTATCGTTATGCAATGCAATAAATAAAAGTAACAAGATATAAACATCTAGAAAATGTTATGCAATAAATTCTACAACATGAATTATATTCATAAATAATTAAGAATGAGCAACAGTCATAGATCCGATCTCTTGCACGAACCTTGGTGTTAATCTAGAAATCTGAAAGAAGAACAAAGTAGATGATGGTGGCACCTTAGGGCTTAAAGTTAGAAATTTAGAGAGACATATCAAATTCTATTCGCTCAGAAGCTAAGCCAGCTCTGTACCTGAGACATCCAGCTCGGGTCTTCCCCCAACCGGCTCGGCTGCATATCCGAGCTGGCTCGGCTATGTGCCATCCCCTCGATCACTCCCTCTCTCTATCTCTCTCACCGATGACAGCGACGAGGCTGAACCCCTCCCTCCCAGCTTTTCCATCTCTCGATCTTCCTCTCTCTCTCACCGACGAGGTCAGACCCCATCCCTCCCTCTCTTGCTCTCTCGATCTCCCTCATCGACAAGGCCAGACCCCATCCCTCATAGTGATGCCGGCAAAGCCGAACCCCCTCCCTTCCTCTCTCTCTCTCTCTCGATCTCCCACTCTCCCTCTCTCGATCTCCCTCAACAGTGAGGCCGGACCCCCTCCCTCCCAATGATGGCAGTGAGGTTGGACCCCCTCCCTCCCAATGATGGCGATGAGGTCGGATCCCTCCCTTCCTCTCTCCCTCTCTCGATCTCCCTCGTTGGCGATGGTGGCGAGGTCGGACCCCTCCCTCCCTCCTCCACTCTCGATCTCCTTGCCAACGATCGGCAAGCGACCGGCCCTCCTTCTCTCAATCTATCAGTCTCCCTCTCAGTCTCTTCATTTCTTAGTTTCAGATCCTAGAATCGGGTCCGACCTTCTGAGATCCATTAGGATCCAGGTCCGGTACTTCAAGTAGAGACCTATCGAGTATTTGGGTTTGGATCTGGTATCAGTAACTAAAATTGGATCCAAATCTGAATATCCAAGTTTCAATCCGAATCCAATCCATTGATAGATCTAATCTACAGCCACCGACATGGCACAGCCTAAGGCTACCACCACGGCACGACCCAAAAACTATGGCATGCAGATAATTATAATATTTATAATAAATATTTATAATATTTATTATAAATATTCTATAAATTATTATAAATATACATGATTAATAAATAATACTATAAAATTTTAAGAAAATTATACCTATGGCTATAGAGAGCAGGTCACACCGAAAGCTCCGAGGGTCATCGGCGATAATGCTAGAGGAGGAGGACGGCACTAAAGATAACCTACGAAATAAAAGCAAGATAGTGAGATAGAGAAGAGAGAGAAAGAGAAAAGATAGAGAGAGCAGGGGCGACTAGGGTGGGGGGGGGGAGGGGGCATAATGACGAGGAGGCCCCGAGAGGGTACAGTGATGGGAGGGTTGCGATCGGGAGGGGGAGTGTGGGGGTGGGGGGGCTAGGTGGGTGGTGGCGGGGAGGGGCGGCGGGGATGTGGGGGCTGGGGGTGGGGGGCCAGAGATGGGAGGGCTGGGGGTGGCAGGGTGGTGGGGAGGGCGGCCGAGGATGGGGGGAAGGAGGGCCGAGGATAGGGGAAGGGTGGGGGCCGGGTGGAGGTGGTGGTGTGGGAGGAGTGGTCGAGGTAGGGGAAGGAGGGGCGACCGAGGAGGGTGGGGGGCCGGGTGGGAGGTGGCGGGTGGTGGGGAGGAGTGGTCGAGGATAGGGGAAGGAGGGGCGGTCGAGGAGGGTGGGGGGCTGGATGGGGGGTGGCAGGGAGGGGCGGCCGGAGATGGGGGCTGGGGGGTGGCGGATGGCAAGGAGGGCGGTCGGATGGGGGGAAGGAGGGGGCTAGGGGGTGTCGGGTGAAGGTGGCAGGTGGCGAGGGGAGCAGCGGGGATAGGGGAAGAGGGGGTCGGGGGGGGGGGGGGGGTGGGGGTGGGGGTGGCGGGGAGGGGCGACCGAGGATTGGGGGGTCGAACGGGGAGGGGGAAGGAGGGGCGACGCCAGCTGAGGGGGAAGGAGGGGCGGTGCCGGCCGGGAGGAAAGAAGCCTCATCGGAGAAAAGTTAGAGGTGTTTTCCTGATTTAGAGCCTGGAGAGTTGAAGTTGAGAAGAACTCAAGAAGACAGATAAAGTGTCTGAGGTCAGATAATGGAGGAGAATATACAAGCCTAGAGTTTAGGAGGTACTATGAGAAAAATGGTATCAAACATCATTACACAGTGAAGATGACCCCCCAATAGAATGGTGTTGTGAAAAGGATGAACTGGACATTGACCGAGAAGGTATGGAGTTTAAGGCTGCAAACATCACTTCCAAAATCCTTTTGGGATGATGCTTTTTTTTCTTATTTTCTTGTCAACAGATCCCCTCACCATAAGCTGAATGGAGGCATTCCAGAAGATTTCTAGAGTGGAAAGAAGGTGGATCTTGGCTACCTAAAGGTCTTCGATTGCACAGCCTATGCACATGTGGAGTTAACCGAGAGAAGTAAGTTGGACCCTAAATCTTAAAAGATGACATTTATGGAGTATCCACAAGGAATCAAGGGATACCTACTGTGGAATTCTGAAGCACAAAAGGTAATGATCAGTGGGGACATCATTTTTGATGAAAAGAGCATCTTAGAGAGGCCTAGGAGTACAGGAGCAATTGGAAAAACAAAGATAAACAACGGTGGCTAGTCAGAGAATGATGGCATGCAAGTTACATCCACTTATAAGAGTGTTTCTATTGAGGTGGAGCTAGGCAAAAAAATTGTCTTAGATTGAAAATCAGCATGGAGGGCCAGCAGTTTAGATGGATGTGCAGGATCAGTCACAGATTTTAGGCAGAAATATGACCGTGGGAGTGGCTTTGCACAAGCCCCAGCGTACTGTTAGAAGGTCGGTTAGATATGGCATTGATGAGGTTATCTCCTATGCACTCATCACTACTAATAAAGATCCAGAGAATTATGCAGAGGTCATGGAGAGTGAGGATCATGATTCATAGATGCAGGCCATGATGGAGGAGATGGAATCACTGAATAAAAATTAGATATGACAGCTAGTGGATCTTCCAAAAGATGCTCGACCTATTGGCTCAAAGTAGGTGTTCACAAAGAAGAAAGCACCTTCCGAATTTGGTGGAGTCAGATTCAAGGCTAGGCTGGTAGCAAAAAATACTTACAAAGGGAAGGGATAGATTACATAGAAGTTCTCTCCTGTGATACGTCATACATCTATTCGAATTTTGCTATCACTGGTGGCATAGTACAACATGGAGTTGGAATAGATGGATGTAGACGGCCTTTCTTCATGGCACATTGGAGGAAAGAATCTATATAAAGCAGCCAGATGGTTTCATAAAGATTGGATAGGAGGAAAAGGTGTGTTTGCTAAAGAAATCACTATATGACCTAAAAACAATCTCTTCGCCAGTGGTATCATAGATTTGATAGCTTTATTTTGAGCCTGAGCTTTATCAGATATTAATATGATAGCTTTATCAGATATTAATATGATAGTTGTATCTATATCAAGGATGTAGATGAAAAGGATGTCCTATACTTGCTATTGTATGTTGATGATATGCTCATAGTCAATAGGAGTATGAAGATTGTGAAAGGGCTGAAAAGAGCATTATCAGCTAAATTTAAGATGAAAGACCCGGGTCCGACACTGAAAATTCTTAGAATGGAGATTTGCAGAGATAGGTGCAAAGAAGTGCTCAATTTATCACAAGAATGATATATCCAGAAAGTTTTGAAAAGATTTGAGATGGAGAAGGCCAAACTTATAGAGACACCATTGCCAAGCTATATGTCTCTCTCCAAGTATCAAAGCCCCCAGTCAGAAGAAGAGAGAGAGTACATGGATAGAGTCTCTTATGCAAATATTGTAGGTAGTGTATTGTACACTATGGTGTATTGTAGATCAGATATAGCACATGCAGTGAGCATGGTTAGTAGATACATGGCTAATCCTAGAAAGAAACACTGAAAAGCATTGAAGTGGATATTAAGGTATCTATAGGGAACAAGAGATTATGGTTTGGTATTTGGTGGGCAGCCAAGAGGATTTGAAATAGAGGTTCAAATCCTCTAGAAGGGTTTGTAAATGCAAATTATGCGGGTGATCTTGATACAATGAGATCTACTATTAGATATCTCTTCTACATGTATGGTGGACCGGTATCTTGGAGATCAACCCTTTAACCAATCACGGCCTTATCCACCACAGAGGCCGAGTACATTGGCATTACTGAGGCTACAGAGGAATCACTTTGGCTTAGGAGGTTGATTATTAAGATGGAGGTGGAGCAGAGCAAGGTTAAACTATACAGTGACAGTCAGAGTGCTCTGCTGCTTGCATAGAACCTAGTCTATCATGTACGCACAAAGCATATAGACGTGAGGTACCACAAGATCAGAGAGCTAGTGGAGAAAGGTGAAGTGAAACTAATGAAAGTTCATACAAAGAAAAATTAGTCTGATGTACTCACAAAGGTACTCTTTTGAGATAGTTTCAGATATGTGTGGCATAGATGGGTTTGCAAGGAAGAGATGAGTTCACAAGGACTTAGAAGCACCAAGGTAGAGAATGTAAGCTCAAAAGTAGCACTCCCAAGTCTTCAAAACATGAGATGATAGGTCATGGAAAGATGAGAGTAAGTCGGAAGAGAAATCAGTCTGGGTAGCAAAGTTTAGAAACTTAGCCAGCTCATCCTGAGATTCAGTCGGCTAAGTTGGAAACTAGGTTAGCTCAGTCTAGGACTGGATCGGCTATGTTTCAGAGAAAAACTTAGACAAAAAGTAGTATTTTTAGACTATTGGCATAGTACACAATTGGATTAGCTCAGTCTCAGACTGAGCTGACCCAGTCACAGGTTAACCGACTCAGTCTGAAATTGAGCCGGCTCAAGTTTTCATGGGTATGTTTTGTGTACGTGGGTTGTTTTGGATTTGGAGAGTTTCTCTATGAGTTTGGGGCTTCACCCTTTTGTAAAGTATATATACTAGAAATAGGTCAAGGTTGTATATGATGCTGAATTCATTGAAATAAAGCTCTTTTCTTTTAGAAATCTCTACTACTCTTCTTCTCTATTCCTTGAATTCATTGATCGTGCTTCTACAGTAATCTCTAAGGAGTTCTTCCTTGTTGCTTGGCTGATCACCAGTGACCATGTTGGTCTATGTGTGGAATTAATTTTCACAACACCAAGCAAAAGGTAGGCCCGAGCCCGGCTTGAAAATAAAATGGGCTTAATTTTTTGGTCTGAGCCTAGCCTAAATAGTTTTGGGTTGAGCCCGAAGCCCAACCCAAAGTTGGCCCAAGCCTACTTCCAGCCCTATCTATGAAGGACTTGAGAGAAGCATCATACTTCCTAGAGATGAAGATCTATAAAAATAGATCTAAAAGGTTGCTTGGATTGTTCCAATCTACGTACATAGATATTATGCTGAAGAGATTCAGCATGAAAAATTCTAAGAAGGGCTATTTTCCGATAGACCATGAAATTTCTCTCAAAGAGAGATTATCCGATAATACCTCAAGAAAGAGAGCATATAAGTAAGATTTCATATGCCTTGACAGTGAGTTCTATTATGTTCGACATGATATGTACAAGATCAGATGTGGCATACTCACTAGGAGTAGTGAGCAAATACTAGTCTAATCCATAGGAGAACCATTGGAAGGTTGTAAAAATCATCTTTAAATATTTGAGAAATACTAAGAACTAGTGGCTTATTTATGGTGATTCAAATTTAAAACTTATGGGATTTACCAATTTTAATTTTTAATCTGATCATGATGACAGTAAAAACGTATCGAAATATGTATTTATCCTTAATGATGGAGCAATCTACTAGAAAAGTTTCAAGCAGAATACTATGGATGACTCAGTTTGCGAGGCAGAGTACATTGTGGCATTCGATGCTGCTAAAGAAGCTATGTGGCTAAGAAAATTCATCACTGAGCTTGAAGTGGCATCCTTCCTTGATGGTCCAGTCCTGCTCTATTAGGCAACACTAGAGCCATTTCTCAAGAAAAGAAATCAAAGGCACACCAGCAGACCAAGTATATTCTACGTCACTACCATCTTGTCCGAGAGATCATGGATCGAGATGACATCAAGCTTCAAAAAATTGATGGAAAAAAAAACCTAGCCAACCCATTCACTAAAGCCCTTATGGTAAAGGAGTTTGATGATCATCACAAGATGGGTATACGATACTATACCGAGTGGCTTTAGGACAAGTAAGAGTTGTTGAAAATTTTGTTCTAAAGTCAATCGTCAACCTGTTGATGGTTAAGCTCTTTCATGTAAATGTATGTGAATTGATAATTAATAAAATTTTATTTGGCCTTTTCATTACAAATATATATATCTTCTAATGAACTCTAGTATTGTGATAAAATCCTTTGGACTATTTAGAATCAATAAAAGAGGATTTATCGTTTATTTCTTAAACTTGTTCGCAACCAAACAATATGCTATTATAAGGATTATAGCAATATCAAGTATAAGTCGTTGTGTGCCATATAGATTAGTTGTCCTCTTAACCAACGAGTGTGAAGACACTGGTATGGCATACATGTGAGATATATTTGTAATCTGCACTGAATATGGTCATGCCGAAGCATTACGCTATCAAAACTTGCTTCGAAGAGATATGGATATAAGTGTCCCTCAAACCGAAGATCACCTTAGTGACTTGCAAGCAACTCACTGTACATTAGTGCCAGACTACCTAAATTTCTAATTCAGTGATGGAAGGTTTCTGTATGCAGTCAAGTACTTGTTAAGTCGATACACTAATCAATATGGAATTGACCCCTCTAAGTAAAGTTAGAAATAGTGCATCACTATATTTAAATTTAGTAAGACCTTGACTGGGGCAATCTATGTGATAGATTCAAAATTTAAAATACAATATGGGCAACTTATTTAGGGTTGATAGTTAAACCCTACATCATCCTTTAAGCATTTAAGGTCAAAGAGATGAATTATATAGTAACCATATTCTAATAGGTTCTGAATGTTGCTTCGCTTACATTTGATCTATCTGAATGTTGGGTACTATTGCTAGTGTTAGATCCTGGTATCGCTCTGATATCAATTGTTGGTGCATCATCTTAGCATCACCTAGCTCTGATGCCATGTTGCAGAAGCCACTGATCTTTAGCATGGACCACAGGAGACCTTAACATTCTCTATGGCACCTCTTTTAAAACCCTAATACAACCTATGTATTTATATATAGCCATTAGGCCCGACCAAAAACTCCCCTAGCTAACCCAATACATGAAAGCACTCATCAAGCCCATGTACACCCATGTCTCCCATGCTCTCATCCTCTAGATCTAAGCCCGATCCATATATGAGTTAGCCTCCTTAAGACCTCTCAAACTAGGCCTTAAGATCCCTAGGATAAGCCCCTATCCTGGCCCCAAACAGACTCAAACGTAGCTATGCTCGCAGACTGAGCCGGCTCAGTCTCAACACTGAGCTGGTTAACCTGAGACTAGGTGGGCTCAGTTTTAGACTGAGCCGACCCAGTTGCATGCCATGCTGCAGTCCCAAACGTGCTCTTCTCTATTTGTCTGTCCTCTGAGACTTAGCCGATCCAATTTCAAACTGAGCCGACTAACTTGTAGAAATGATCCTTTCTGCAGTTTTGATTCTCCAACTTTGATTTCTTTCTCCACCTTGAATTTTAGATCTCTGAAACACCAACCAAGCCCCTAGAATCCTTGGAGCCAATACCCTGGCTCTTCCCGTGGCCTTTCAAGGCTTGGGAGATCCATTAATCTTCAAAATCTCCATCTTGGTATCCCAAGCCTCGGCAAACCCCTCGATAATACACTCCTGCATGATCCCACTGTCGATGCGCACCCTGACAACACCTGTGCAAATATCGCCTCCATCAATTCTCTTCAGCTATTGTGCACCTTTAAGGTCTTTGGGATGACCACCTCCACTACTGAAGATCTGTGTTTGCTTCTTGGCACCACCTTAGAATTGTAGGATTCCTTTTGCTTAGCAGCTGCATCACTTTCTCTGGACTTTCCTGAAGAACCTATAGCATTTCTGCACCAGCATATATTGTACCATCTGATACAATCTCCTCAGAGCTATGCCTGTCCACCTACACATGCTGCTCCATCAAGAACTGTGCATCACCAGCACTGACCCTTAGCTCTAACCTCATGCCAAATTTTCTCTCCACTTGTGAAGCCACCACTGCGGAGCTCCACCTATATCCGAAGTCCATCTAATGCTGCAGAAGTCAACTCTATCATCGAGTCCCTCGAGGTCAACCATTCAACACTACACTGTTGAGCTTGCCACTACACCTCGAACACCATTACTGTCCCTTCGAACCCTTCGCACTGCAGCTCTCTTTGAAGCCATCTTGGATACCTATGTAACCCATGGGCAGCTTTGAAACCCAAGAGCTCATCCAACTCTTCTAAATCCAATGACTGGATCTTAGAAAATTCCATCCTAGCCTTCTCCTCTTCTGCTCTTGCACCAGCCATCGCTTCAGTTACATCTAGAGGAACTACAACTCAAACCCTATCCTTGGCTCAGACCCACCTACCTCATCCTAAGGCTCCTAAGACTCCATGGCTCTCCCTGAGACTTACTCTCGATCTTTCTTAAATTCCAACTAACACTCTCTACTAAGATACCTCCCTCGACTGCTACACCATCGAGCCTCTCTTAGCCCCGTGTCTTCAGGAATGCACTACTACAGCACTCTAGTGCTTTCTAACTCATCTCAACACTGCCTCCTCATACGTATCCGGGTCCTCTCTTGCTGTACACAAACCATCCTCCACTGAACTATGACTCTCCTTGATGCTCCTGCAGAAGAAATCTGATCCAGGACACTTTCGACTGCCTGAAATCTTCTAGTGCTTCTTGAGACCTCCTGGGTCTCCCTAAGACCTACTCTCGGTCTCACTGAGATGCCCCTGATACTCTCTACTGAGATGCCTCTCTCGGATACTACACCATCAAGCCTTTCTCAGCCCTTGTGCCTCCAGGGTAGCGCTCTTGCAGCACTCCAGTGCTCCTTGTCTCATCTACTATCATACATCTTGATTTTTTCACCAAGATCGACCAGCAAATCATGCACCCAAACCTTCCATCCTGAGCAAAATTCTTTTCATTAATCCTCTCAGCCTCCATCTTCAATCCACTACTCCCAGTTGGCCAAACTACAGCAATAACAAAGGTAGATCTGAGACATATCATGGAATACTCGTGCAGATTCCTGATTTCATCCTATATGATTTCTCCTTCGCTTCCATGCACCATCAGGCTCTGATACCAATTGTTAGATCCTGATATCAATTGTTGGTGCATCATCTTGGCATCATCTAGCTCTGATGCCATGTCGTGGAAGCTTCTGATCTTTAGTGTGAACCATAGGAGATCTTTGACATTCTCTAAGGCAGTGTATCATATATCCATCACCTAGATCTATGCTGGGGCACCTTCCTTCTTGGGCTTGAGAGAGGCACCCCCTCTCTCTAGGACTTCTTCAGAAACCTAGGGAAACTACTCTAGAAAGAAGAGAGAAGAGAGGTCGAAGGGAGAAAAGATCTGTATTGCTTGCACCTCTTTTAAAATCCTAATACAACCTATGTATTTATACATAGCCATTAGGCATGTTGGGGGTTTTAATGCCTGCCGAAGATATGAGAACATAGGCTAATTGAAGGTCTTCGGAAGGCTGAGACCGAGGTCCTATCTCAGGCCGAACTTGAGTTCATCGAGAGATAGAAGCTAAAGTCATGATGAGGGCTAATTAAGGGTCTTCAAAAGGCTAAGGCCAAGGTCCTATCTCAGGCCGAACTTGAGTTCATCAAGAGATAGAAGCTAAAGTCATGATGAGGGCTGATTGAAGGTCTTCGGAAGGCTGAGATTGAGGTCCTATCTTAGGCCGAACTTGAGTTCACCAAGAGATAGAAGCCAGTCATAATGTAGGCTGATTGAAGGTCTTCAAAAAGCTGAGGTCGAGGTCCTATCTCAGGCCAAACTTGAGTTCATTAAGAGATGGAAGCTAGTTGCAACATAGGCTGATTGAAGGTCTTCAAGGGTTGAGGATGAGTTTCTATCTCAGGCCAAATTTGAAGTTATCGAAAGGATGAATCCTCCTAAGATGAACTCCTCTAGGATGAACTCTTTCAGGATGAACTTCCCAAGATGAACTCCTTTAGTTGAACTCCCCCAGAATGGACTCCCCCAGGATGAGCTCCTCCAGGATGAATTCCTCTAGAATGAAACTCCTCTAGGATGAACTCCCCCAAGATGAGCTCCTTCAAGATGAACTCATTCAGGATGAACTCCTCTTTAGATGAACTCCCCCAGGATTAACTCCTCTAGGATGAACTCCCCCGAGAGCTCCTCGAGGATGAATTTCTCTAGGATGAACTCCTCCAGGATGAACTCCCCCAAGATGAACTCTCCCAAGATGAACTCCCCCCAGGATGAACTCCTCTAGGATGAGCTCCCCCAAGATGAGCTTTTCCCAGGATGAACCTCTCCAAGATGAACTCCTCAGATGAGCTCCTCCAGGATGAACTCCTCCAGGATGAACTCTTCCAGGATGAACTCCTCCAGGATGAACTCCTCTAAGATGAACTCCTTCAGGTTGTCAACTTTTCCTCTACATGCCATGAGAGGACAATACATGACATGATTTTTGAGAATATTCTAGTGGACAAATAAAATATCTCTAATAATCCACTGATCTTCCATGACTAACAACCTAAAATCCATCCTAACAAACTCCAGACCCTTCTATAAAAGGAAAAAAAGAGGGACCCCAAGGTATGCAACTCTTCTCTCTCAAACGCTCATTTTCTTCCCTCTGTTGAACAGAAAACTAACTTGAGCATCGGAGGATCCCCATCGGAGCCAACTCCGATTGAGAACTTCTCTTGTAGGTATGATCGCCTCTGTTCCATCATCGTCGACTCGCCACCATCATGCAACTCCAGCTATTCAACCTCGAGATGAATTTCTACATCAATAGATGGCACTAGAGGAAGGGCCTTTGAGCCCGTTTTGGAAGAAAATGAGCATTCAGCGAGAGAAGCTCCATCATGCTGCTCTAATAATGATAATAATGATGTGATTCAGCGTCCATCTTTAAACTCTCCCATCCAAGCCTAAACTAGGGGGCTTCAAATGAGGAAGAAATTTTAATCAGAGAAAAAGGTTCAAGCAAGGAAGGAGACCATGACAAGGATGATCTGAACCAGCGAAAATGCCATAAGATCCAGATAAGAAATATAATTATGCAAATCTCTTTTTAGTCATACTATATGTTGGTGCAGAAATCCATCGCCGCCGGAGGTCGCCAAAATCGAGGCCGCTGGGCGCCGCCGGGGACCTGCAAAACGAAGTCCCGTCCGGAATTGGTGGGGTGGTGGCTCCGGCAGGACCCTCCGACGGTCAAGTTAGTTTCCGGCCAACAGTAATGGAGTGCTCGGAATGAGTTCCGGAGCTTAGAGATGAGGAGGAGAGCTTAGAGAGTCGAGAGTTCAGAGAGCCTGGCCTTAGTATGTCGGGAGGGGTCCTTTTTATAGCGGAGTTAGTTGATGGTGACGGCTGTGCGTCTGGCAGAGAGTCGTTCGGCATGGGCAGTTGGAGTACGGACGAGAGAAGGCATCGTTCGGTGGATCGTGGGAGCCATACTGGCACGTCGTGGGCCGCATGGAGTCGGTACGGAGAGGAAGGCGCCGTCGGTGGATCGTGGGAGCCATACTGGGAGTCAGGGCCGCATGGAGTCCGGTACGAGATGGAATAGGCATCGTTTCGATGGATCGTTGGGAGCCATACTGGCACGTGTGGGCCGCATGGAGCTCGTACGAAGAGGAAGTGTGCGTCCGGTGGATCGTGGGAGCCATACTGGCGAGTCGTGGGCCGCATGGAGTCCGGTACGAAGAGGACGGCGTCGTCCGGTGGATCGTGGGAGCCATACTGGCACGTCGTGGGCCGCATGGATGGTACGGAGAGGACGGCATCGTCCGGTGGATCGTGGGAGCCATACTAGCGAGTCGTGGGCCACATGGAGTCCGATACGGGAGGAAGGCGCCGTCCGGTCTTGCTGCAGGCGACAGTTCGTCCAGAGGAGTTCGAACTTGTAACAGAGTTTCGGCCGAAGGGGGAACCAGGGAGGAGCTCGGCTGGCTGATCTGTAGAGTTCGGTCCGAGGGATGATTGCTGAGGAGTTCGCCCGCCTGGAGTCGGTCCGAAGGGTGTTCGGCCGCTTGGAGGAGCTCGAGGGGTCGGCCGCTTGGGCTCGAAGGGGTTCGGCCCTGGGCTCCCTGGAGTCGGTCCGAAGGGGGGGTTCGGCGGGCTCGCCTGGGGGCGGTCCGAAAAGGAGGGAGGTTCGGGGTGGGCCGTCGGGAGGGAGGAGTCCGTCCGAAGAAGTCCTGCGTTGGGAAGGAGCTCTTCAGTCGGCGGCGGGGCGGTGGAGTTCGGCCCGGAGCCTGGCGCTGGGGAGTTCGGCAGCTAGTAGTGCGGCCCGGACCTTGGCGCAGGGGAGTTTGGCCTCTAGGCAGTTCGGCCCGGACCTTGGTGCAGGGGAGTTCGGCCTCTAGGCAGTTCGGCCGTGTTAGAGGCTCGGCCTGGCGCCCGGCGCTGAAGCTCTTCAGCGGCTACTGGTTACATTGGGCTGAGCGTCGGGCCGGGCTTCGGTAGGAGCGGGATTTATCCCCAACACTATATTCTTGATTTTTCATCCATTCCCTTGAGTTCTAGATAGAATCAAATATTAGAAAGGAGAGATCTTCATTCACACTATAATATACTGGGCAAAATAAAAGCAACCTCTGAAATCCAAAATGAAATGGCGAGACTGAGGTCCTAAGAGAGGAAAAAAAATGAAGTGGTACTATAAAAAATTAGAGGAGAATGAAGAAAGATTTTCCTGGGTTGGCGGTCACTTTGGCATCCTACTATTATACTAATTACATCTTCATTCGAGACTATGATATCATTTCTATTCGTTACTCCCATGGGTCACAAATTCTACCTATTTGGATCAAATTGGAGCTATATTTTCCAAGCTAAGGGATGTGCCATTTTCTTAGATACTACTGCAATTATTTATTATTTTTTATATGTTGCTTTGTTAAATGGGATTTGTAGATCCAAAAACTCAGCTACTATCATGCACTATCTGGAAGGTGGATCATCCTCATCAACTAACTAGAAGTTTTATGGCTCTTCTTTAAATGTCGTATATTTATATTGATAACTGATGTTTTATTGCTACATACTACTCATAGGTGGATTTATTATTAAAACTCTACATGCTATTAATTTTGTTACTCTTAAGTCGTATTTCCACTCCTATGCTTTTAATGTTAATGTTATCTCTCACTATATGCAATCGTATTTGGCTCTTCTCATTTGACTTTTAGAAAGGAAGAAAGAGGAGAGAAACGCATGTCCGCTCCCCACTCTAGAGGACCTAATGACTTCAGCTTCTGCCATCCGATTGATCCTGCTATGACCTCCTCACGATCCTAGCAGCGCCGACCAGTCCTATCCGATTCCCTCACGATCCACCTCCCAACAAAAGAAGAAGAAGGAAGGGGAAAAGAAGTAAGCCAACGCCTCTCCAACCGATCTCCCCACTCCCATGCATTCGCACGCATCTGGTCAATCTTCATTATTCCCCATGCGATGGCTCTAGTGGATCCCCTCCCTGTGCAACGACCTTCCCTCGATCCTGAATGTTGACGACCTCCTCCCCCATGCTTCCAGGCACATCCCACGATGGCAAGGCCTCTCCCCAGCCCCTGCAACTTCAGCCAGCCTCCCTCGCGCCCGTTGTGCGATCGTCCGATCTTTCCCATGTCCATCACAGCCATTCGATCGACCTCCTCCGAACCCATGGGACCCCTTCGACCTCCTCCAAACCCATGGGACCCCTCCGACCGCCTCCTCTTGGATGCACTAATCCACTGCACTATTTGATCAAAAGAAAGGAAAGCGAAAAGAGAGTCAGGGTCGACGACTTCCCCTCTCACACTCGACCCTCTCTCGCAATCCCAGCCGACCTTCATGCGTTCAAGCTCCTCCGGCATATTTCTCCTGCGCTCTCAGGCGAAACCCCCATGTGCCCATCGACATCCAGCCAACTTTCTTCCCCATGCTCCTAGGTGCGGCCCACGATGGCAAGGTCTCTCATCTGCACCCATCACTCCGATCGATATCTAGCTGATTTCTCTCTCCAACCCATGGCAAGGTCCTCCATTGCGAGCTCAGGCGGCATCAACCTCTTCAAAGAAAAAAAAGCAGAAGAAGAAGGAGAAGCCGGCATACCTACTGTCAAGCTTCTCTCCCATGCATCTCATCTCCTCTCTCGCCCACGCCCATTGCACCATCGGCCGATCTCCCCTCCACCCGTAGATCTCCTCTCTCGCCCGTACCCAATGCACCTCTGGCCGGTCTTCTCTCTCGTGCACTCGGGCGTGATTGGTCTCATCTGTCCGACGCTCCTCTGGTTGATCTCGCCCATTCGATCGAGCTCCTTCCTGCACTCCCAGGTGCAACACAGTGACCACTCTGATCTCCTCCCTTCTACGCATCCAAGCACACCACCTGAAGTCCTCATACACGAGCATTGAAGTTGGTGCACTCCCAATACGGCCGAAGTTCTATGCATACATTCAACTTTTTCTGAAGTCCTCTTGTGCACATTAAACAACCGAAGTTGACTTGGAATAACCTCAGAACCACTCGAGTGCCCCATGAATTTCACTCAAATCCAAGTTAATGCAAAAAAAAAAGAGAAAAAAAAGAAGAAGAAGAAGGCAAAGTCTGATCTGAACCAGGGATCAAATAGAAACCAAGATCTCCCAAACAGAGGTGAAAAGCTTCCAAATTTCTATCCATTATTATTTTATTATTATTTCTTTTTCTTTTCTTTCTTGTAGGGCTATAGGATACCAAAATCATGACCAAATTCAAAGCTAATTAAGACTTAAGTTCAAAAAATCAAGGCTAAAGTTGAAGTGAAAATAAATGCTGAAGCTGAAGTTGAAATTTAGACCCATCCGAGGTCAAGTTTAAGACTCATTCGAGGTGTAAGCAAAACAAATCTAAGGTAAAAATCATACAAATCCAAGGCCAATAAAAGTCCAACCCCATTAAGCTGAGCTCATTAAAAGATCAATCCAAGATCAAAACCTAAGCCAAGCTGAAGTTAGATCTCAAACCAATCCAAGGTCAAGTTCAAGATCTATCCAAAGTGAAAGCAAGACAAATCTGAGGCAAAGATCATACAAGTCCGAGATCCACATAGGTTCAAGCTCAAAAGACTGAGACTAACAAAAATTCAACCTCAGTAAGCCAAGCTCCCCAAAATAATAATAATAATAATAATCTGAGGTTAAAGCCTAAGCCAAGCTGAGGTTAGATTCAAGACCTAGCCAAGGTCAGAATCAAGGATAAGCTAAAGCTAAAATCACAATCATACTAAAGTTAAAATCATAATTAAGCTGAAGTTAAAATCACAGCCAGACCAGAGTCAAAGTCATGACCAAGGCCAAACTACCAAGCCTAGATTCAAGCCAAGAAAAAATCAAGGCCAAGAAAGCAGATTTAACAAGAACATCAACCAAACGAAGACCCTATTAACCTGAGATGGGATGAGGGGAGAGGCCCTTTCAACAGCCCTTATACGCCCCTATAGTCATGTTAGGAATGGGATAAGAACTTCATCCTAACATAAACAAAGTGAAGACCTCATTGATCTAAAATGAGATGAGAAGAGAGGCCCTTCCAACGGTCCTAATGTGCCCCTAATGTCATGTTAGGAATAGAAGGAGAACCTCATCCTAACATGAGTAAAGTCGAAGATCTCATTAATCTAAGATAAGATGAGGAGAGAGGTCCTTCCAACGGTCCTAATGTGCCCCTACAGTCACATTAGGAATAGAAGGAGAACCTCATCCTAACGTGAGCAAAGTCAAAAGCCTCATTAATCTAAGACGAGATAAGGGGAGAGGCTCTTCCAAAGGTCCTAATGTGCCCTTACAACCATATTAGGAACAGAAGGAGAACTTCATCCTAATGTGAGCAAAGTCGAAGGTCTCATTAATCTAAGATGAGATGATGGAAGAGGCCCTTCCAATAGTCCTATTATGTTCCTACAGTCATGTTAGAAATAGGAGGAGAACCTTGACCTAACATTAGCAAAGCCGAAGGCCTCGTTTATCTGAGATGAAATGAGGAGAGAGGCCCTTTCAGTGGTCCTAATGTGCCCCTACAGTTTTATTAGAAATAAGAGAAAAATCTCATCCTAACATGAGCAAAGTGAAGACCTCATTAATCTTAGATGAGATGAGGAGAGAGGATCCTCTAGCGGCCCTAATGTGCCCCTACAGTCCTGTTAGGAACAGAAGGAGAATGTCATCCAAACATGAGCAAAGCGAAGATCTCGTTGATCTAAGATAAGATATGGGGAGAGACCCCATCAACGGCCTAGGTATTCTCCTACAACTATGTCAAGGATAAGAGAAGGACCTCATCCTGACACCAAGAGAAATTTTTTGATTATTTAAGACAGGAGGATAACCTCATCTTAATGAGGATGAAAATCTTTGATTTCTAAACACGAGATAAAGACCTGAAGAAATCCAAACTCTAAATACCAATATTTGTAGAAATCTGAGCTTAGAAAGCAAAGGCCTACAGCAATCTGAGCTTAGAATTTTAACATGTGTAGAAATCCGATCTTAGAAGATAGAGGTCGGTAGAAATCTAAGCTAAAAAAGCTGAGGATAGAATTGAAAATCTTCGAATAATTTCAATAATAAGTCAGAAGATTCTAAGTCTAAATGATAAAAAATGACATATCTTCGGCAAGTCCGATTTACTATACTCTCTTCATCCGAATTAAGGCCCGAACTCAAAAGTAGGGGGGCTATTGTTGGAGGGTTTTATGCCTGCCGAAGACATGAGAACATAGGCTGATTGAAAGTCTTCGAAAGGCTGAGACCAAGGTCCTATCTCAGACTGAACTTGAGTTCATCGAGAGATAGAAGTCAAAGTCATGATGAGGGCTAATTGAGGATCTTCGAAAGCTGAGGCTGAGGTCCTATCTCAGATCAAACTTGAGTTCATCAAGAGATAGAAGTCAAAGTCATGATGAGAGCTAATTGAAGGTCTTCGAAAGACTGAGGTCAAGGTCCTATCTCAGACTGAACTTGAGTTCATCAAGAGATGAAAGTCAGCCATAATGTAGGCTGATTAAAGGTCTTCAGAAGGCTGAGGTCGAGGTTCTATCTCAGGCCGAACTTGAGTTCATCAAGATATGGAAGCCAGTCACAATATAGGCTGATTGAAGGTCTTCAAAAGGTTGAGGCCGAAGTCCTATCTCAGGCTGAATTTGAGTTCATCAAGAGATAGAAGCCAGTTGCAAAGTAGGCTGATTGAAGGTCTTTGAGGGGTTGAGGACGAGTTTTCATCTCAGATCGAACTTGAAGTTATCGAAAGGATGAATCCCCCCAGGATGAACTTCCTTAGGATGAACTCCTCCAGGACGAACTTCTCTAGGATGAACTTTTCAGGATGAACTCCTCTAGAATGAACTCCTCCAGGATGAACTTCTCTAGTTGAACTCTCTCAGAATGGACTCCTTCAAGATGAACTCCCCCAAGACGAGCTCCTTCAGGATGAACTTCTTTAGGATGAACTCCCCCAGGATAAGTTCCTCCAGGATGAACTCCTCCAGGATGATCTCCCTCAGGATGAGCTCCTCTAGGATGAACTCCTCCAGGATGAACTACCCCTAGGATGAACTTCTCCAGGATGAACTCCACTAAAACGAACTCCCCTAGGATGAGCTCCTCTAGGATGAATTTCTTCAGGATGAACTCCTCTAGGACTAACTCTCCTAGGATGAATTCTCCTAGGATGAACCCCTTCAGAATGAACTCCTCGAGAATAAACTCCTCCAGGATGAACTCCTTCAGGATAAACTCTCCCAGGATGAACTTCCCCAAGATGAAATCTTTCAGGATGAACTCTCCCAAGATGAACTTCCCCGGAATGAACTTCTTTAGGATGAACTCCTCCAAGATGAACTCCCCTGGAACGAACTCCTCCAAAATGAACTCCCCTGGAACAAACTCCTCCAAAATGAACTCCTCCAAGACTAACTCCTCCAGGATAAACTCCCTCAGGATGAACTTCCTCAGGATGAACTCCTTTGAGTTGTTAACTTTTTCTCTACATGCCATGAGGGGACAATACCTGACATGATTTCTGAGAATATTCTAGTGGACAAATAAAATATCCCTGATAACCCACTGATCTCCCATGACTAACAATCTACAATCCATCCTAATAAACTCCAGACCCTTCTATAAAGAAAAAAAAGAGGAACCCTAAGGTACGCAACTCTTCTCTCTCAAATGCTCATCTTCTTTCCTCTGTTGAACAAAAAACTAACTTAAGCATCGAAGAATCTCCATCGGAGCCAACTCCAATCGAAGACTTCTCTTGTAGGTATGGCTGCCTCTACCCCATCACCGCTGACTTGCTGCCATCATGCAACTCCAGCTATCCGACCTCGAGATGGATTTCTACATCAACAAGGCCTGACTAAAAACTTTCTTGGCTAATTCAATACATGAAAGCACTCATCAAGCCCATGTACATCCATGTCTTTCATGCTCTCATCCTCTGAATGTAAGCCCGACCCATATATGAGTTAGCCCCCTTAAGACCTCTCAAACTAGGCCTCAAGACCCCTAGGATAAGTCCCTATCCTAGTCCCAAACAGACTCTCGCATAGCTCTGCCCGTAGACTGAGCCGGCTAACTTGAGACTGAGCAAGCTCAGTTGCATGCCATATTGCAACCCTGAACATGCTCCTCTCTGTTTGGCCTATCCTCTAAGACTTAGTCGATCCAATTTCAAACTGAGCTGACTAACCTATAAAAATTATCCTTTCTACAGTCTTAATTTTTTAGCTTTGATTTCTTACTCCATCTTGAATTTCAGATCTCTGAAGCACCAACCAAGCTTCTGGAATCCCTGGAGCCAACACCTTGGCTCCTCTCGTGGCCTCCCAAGGCTTGGAAGCACCATCAATCCTCATAGCTAGATGGTCACTTTGATTGATATAAAAATTTATTTTTATGCTACTAGCTTAGATTCAAACCTATGAGATCATACTTATAAGAAGTACCTATCTAATTATATGGCTGATCGAGAGTCCCAGCAGACTGGAACTCCATGATCAAAAGTTCCATTAGACTGGGACTCTATGATCAGGAGTCCCATTAAGCTAGGACTATATGATTAGGAGTCTGAGTTAGGACTCCATGATTAAGAGTTCTACTGGACTAGAACTCTGTGGTCAGTAGTCCTTCTGGATGAAGATTTTGTGGTCAGGAGTCGTACTGGATGGAGACTCTATGATCAGAAGTCCTATTCAATTAGAACTCTTTCATGGGAGGATTAGTTAGCAAAAAAATTGCTAATTAGCTCAATTTGATTAAGCAATGAAGTTTGGATAAAATCAAATCAAATTGGATTCAATTTGGTTTGACCCGATTAGGTTATGAGATGATCTAATCGCTAAGAGAGATTGGTTCATAATTTGATTAGAACTTTGATCCAATCAAATCTTGATTTGATTAGAATTTAATTAAATCAATTTAAAGCCTAATTGGATTGGATTTAATCTTACTAATTTGATTCTAATCTGATTGGAATCAAATGAAGAAAGAAGAGTCCAAACTAGTTGGACTAGGCCATGCGCCAACTCCCTTTTTGCGCTATCTTTCCTCATGCCTTTTATTTTTATCATGCAAATATTGATTTGCATGTGAGAGAAGGTCTACACCCAGCCATTCCCATGCCCCTTATAGATAGGATTTCATTAGTTTCAAATTCTAATCTAAAAGAGTGGATTGAATGAGAAATAGAGTTCAGCTCTATCCAAATGTTGCCGCCCACTTTATTTAAGCCTCTTTCTCTTTGTGCACCACTTCTAATCCTATTTTCTACAAAAAATATCAAAGAGAAGGGGTAGAAAACTATAAGGGGGCATGAGATTTTAGGGTGGAAAGCCATCTAAGTCATGTGAGAAAGAGAAGAGATCATTCTTCTCTAAGGGTGAGAGACCTAGATCTAGTTCTAGGGTTTTATTTTGGAAGAAAGAAAAATAAGAGAGAGCTTATTTTCCTTGTTCTTCTTCCTCTTCCTACATCCTCCAGCAACTCGGCTTTGACTTCAAAAGTTCAAAAGGTTCGAAGAACGAGAAGAGTTTAGATCAGCCCGGCATGTAATCTTCACGCGATCTAGCAGTCCTAAGAGATCAGATCAGTGCAGGAATTCGAGTGGATGATTCATAGAGGTCGGACATCCTATGCGGATGTCAGCAACTTTTAGATCTTCACATCTAAAAGTTATATCGGTAGAGATCAGCGACCTGCAATCACGTATAATGTTATGAACTTTAGCTGTTAGATCTAAAAGTTAGATCTAGGTTTCTACATCAATGTGATTGATGTTAGGTTTTTATTTTTTTAAATTTTTATACATGCTATTTTTTATGTTATAGATCCTAAGATAGGTGTTTCAAATTTGATCCTAAGCATATAAAATAGATTAAAATACTTAATATTTTATTTTTGTAATAAAAAATTTTAAAATACCCTTAAAATGCCTGCCAATTATCCAACAAACTTTGAGTATAGTATGTATCTAACATATATTTTAAGAATATATGTAGATCTTTTCAGACATTAAAATTAAAAAAAATATTTATTAGAAAAGATCTTCATAAATTTACTAAGTCAAGATCTTCAAAGAAAAATTTTTTGAGTTCAACATTTAGTGGAGTCAACCCTGGAGCAAAAGGAGCTGACCCATTCACTAAAAGAAGGCTTAAAATGAAAAATAACAAGTTTCAAATAATTTGGAGTCAACCTCAGGGAGTTTGGAACCGACTCTGGATGTTGGAGGATCTCTGGCATAAGGTCAAGTTGACTCGAGGGTGATCCGAGCCAACTCCATCTCAAAAATAGAAAGTTATATTTTTGGCACAAGCTATAGAGTCAACTCAATACTGTAGATGAGTCAACTCGGTACTATAGCGAGTCGACTCCTAAGAAAATAAAGTTGACTTGTTACTGTAGCGAGTCGACTCCTAAGAAAATAGAGTCGACTCCAAACGTGAGACAACACTAATGACTAATTTTCTAACTGTTTGTTAATGGCTATTTCTCCTCTCCAACAGTTATTTTAGAGCTTCTAATTGCTAAAACTCATTCTACAACCATCCAAGAATATTTAAGACTAGAAAATCAATTTGAAAGTAAGATTAAAAAAAATTATTTTCAAATAAAAGAAATTTCATTGCACATCAAAAAGAGAGAAAAAGAAGGGAATATATAGTGATTTCTAAGGGCATTCAAAAGAGCCGATCATTCAACCTCTTCTTCATGCTCAAAGAGTTTAAAATTCTATTTTTATTTTTATATTGAAATTCTCTACTTGTATTTGTATTTCTTTAAAAGTTTTCTTGAAAAAAAGAAATTTAAAGATTAGGCCTGTCCAAGCCCAAAATTGGACTTATTAGGTTTTGGTTAGTTGGCTTGAAAAACCAACTGGATTTAATTGTGATCTCAAAAAAATAATTATGTAAGATTTTGGTTGGCTCTCTTGTAAAAATCAACTAGATTTGTTTATAATCTTGGAAAATAAATATACTATAATCAAGAAAGAATTATAGTAAAAATTTTAAAAAAAACTTGAGAAGTGAACGTAGGTGTGGATTACACCGAACCACTATAAATTAAAGTATGTTTGTGTTATCTTCTTCTTATATCCCTTTACATACTTTACATGCTTTTAATTCTTGCTTTACTTTCATATTTTGGTTTTGTTATCTTAATTCTATTACAATACCATTGCTTGCATTGTATAATCACTAAAGATAGCATAAATTGAAGCACATATTGTTTAGAAAATAAATTTGGATAAAATTTTAAAAGAATCCAATTCACCCTCCCTTTCCTTAGGTTGCTATCTCTGGGCAACAAGTAGTATCAAATGCTCTATTATTAATTGTTGACTTAACGATCAAGAGCCAAAGATCATGGCAATCCTAAGTGATTTTACATTCATCAAAAGGCAACCCACTTCTAGGCTACCACTTTCTGATGGAACAAATTATACATTTTGAAAAATTAAAATGAAAATCTTTATACAAGCTCTAGACTATGATTTATGGGGGATCATAACTAGAGAACTATACACACCCATAATTATAATAAATGTTATGACTCTTCCCAAGCTGGAAAAGAATTGGGATGAGTATGATAAGAAGATGGCTCAATTAAATGCAAAAATCATCAATGTTCCTTATTGTTCACTTGATGTACAAGAATTTAATAGGATATCTATTTGTACATCAGTAAAGAAAATTTGAAAAAGATTGGAAGTAACTCATGAGGGAACAAGCCAAGTTAAAGAGTCCAAAATTAACTTGCTTGTCCATGAATATAAAATATTTAAAATAAGAAAATATGAGTTAATTTTTAAATTATTTTTTAAATTTATCAATATTATAAATGCCTTGAATGGCCTTGGCAAGACTTATTCTAATTATGATCTTATTTGCAAGGTGTTGAGATTTTTGCCAAGAGAATAGAAAGCAAAGATGATGGTCATATAAGAAGCAAGAGATCTCATAAAGCTATCCCTTGAAGAGTTGATGGATTCACTTATAACCCATGAACTAAACATGGCTCAAAAAGAAGAAAAAGAAGAAAAAAAAGAAGAGCCAAGGAAGATGAAGACCATCACCTTCAAGTCCACCACTCGATATGAAGAAAGCGATGAGTCAAATGAAGAAAAAGAAGATGAAGAAGAAAGTGATGAAGATGAGGACTTAGCACACTTGATAAGAAAATTCAAAAAGTTTCTCATAGGAAGAAATTTGATGAAGAAGAAGAATGAAGAAAAAAAGAATGTCACTAGCCATAAAAAGCACCCCAAAAGAGCAAAGAAAAGTAATTACTAGAGATTTGGAGAGGTAGTGACATTTCAAGTTTGGATGAGGAGAAAAATGCAAATCTTTGCCTTATGGCCTTGAAGGATGAGGTAAATTTTAAAAACTCATCCAATTTTACTTTTAAAGAATTATTTAATGCCTTTCATGAGCTTATGGATGAATTCAATAAATTAAGGCTGAAAAATAAAAAGCTCAAAAAGATAAATCTTCTTTTAATGGAAGAAAATGATACATTAGCCAATGACAAGAAAGAATGGTTGGAATTTGAAAAATTATTGGTTAAAGAAAATATTGAAATAAAGAGGAAATGTAAAAACTTGAAATTTTCTATAAAAGAAGAAGAATGTTTGTCAGAAGAAAAGAAAGAGTTTATTGATGAAAATGAAAAGTTAAGAAAAGAGACTGAGATTTTGAAATCAACAGAAAAAAAGTTGTACTCTTAATTTTCAAAATCTTTAATCAATGATAAATGACAATAAGGCTATTTTCAATAAAGTAGAAATTAGCTTTAATCATTTGAGAAAACAGCAACACAGTAAAAATATGTTCATAAGAGCCTCAACTAAAAATCATCTTATTAAATGCTTCAAGTATAACAAAGTTGGTCATAAAATTTTAGAATATAATCTTAAAAGAATTAGCTAAACTTTGATTAAACAAATTTGGGTTTTAAAAGAAACCTTGAGCACTAACTCATATGGACCCAAGATGGCTTGGTTACCAAAAATTATGAAGTGATTTTGTAGGTATGCCAAGAATCCAATGAAGTAAAAAAAGAAAAATTCTTTTAGTTGGATGTCTTGGAAGTGAAAGTGGATAGGTGATAATATTTAGTATAATCTAAACTTTTTTGCATATCATACCATCAATACTTATTTGATTAATTAATTCTATTATTTACTTGCTTGAAATAATTTTAGCATGATATCTTAACTTTCCCATATCAAATTTACAATTGATAAACTTGAATTTTAAAGAATGCCTAATTTGATATGAATGTTTTTAATTTCTAATTAAACAAGTAAAACAAAGTAATACTTTTCCCATAAAATGCTTAATTATTAAAATTTCATCAAAACTTTGCATGATCTAAGTACTTGAAGATAAAACATCTATTCATAAAACTCAAGTGCATGATATTCTATTGCATCTTAGTTTTATCTTAAGGATTCAAAACTTCTCTAGTTGAAATAAAAAATTATAAAGCCTACATCTTGATTTTTTTCTCTTGATACTCTTGATTATCTTTTTCCAATTGATCAATTTTTTTATTCTCATGATTTGGATATTATCTTTGATCCCCCAACTTATTTACATATCAATTTCTATCAAAATTGATTAAATTTTCTTGAATTGAAACTCCTTAAATTATTGTCTGTATCAAGGAGTCGACTCTTGAAACCAAGGAGTCGACTCATATGTTTTGAAGGAAAAATAATTCTTTGAGGAGCTGACTTTCAGTTTTATTGGAGTCAACCCCACTTCAGAAGCTGATTCTTGATTTAGCACGAGTCTATTCCTGTGTCTAGGATGGATTTCTTAATTAAATTTCTTCAAGATTCCATTATTTCTTTTCTAATTTTATTGAGTCATAATTTCTTTTCAAACCCCTCTCCCACCAAAATCTGATCTCCCTCTCCTTCTAGCTAGCCTGGACCTACATCTTAGGATGCTAGGATTCTCTTTTAATAAATTTATATCCCTAGCAATCCATCATGTTCGTACATATAGCCCTCATGCATTTTCAATATGTTGATTGCTTGAAATCATAATTTGCCAAATCTATGAAAATCTAATCTTTTTTAAAATTTAGTATGTTTGATGATGTTATTCATTTGATTTTTATTGATTCAATGTATACTTATTTTATAAAATTAAGAAAAGATATTAATGATTAATTAAATTTAAAAATAAGAGAATATTAAGAAAATTAAATTTTCTAGTATAGAAAATATCATTAATATTAAAGATAAACTATTTTTAAAACTTAGAAATTATTTAACAACAAGGATGAAATAATTTTTTTTGGATAACTAAAAATCTCTTAACTCGAATGATTTGCTAATATCAATTCAAATTAATTTTTCTTGATCTTAAGTGATATCAAACTTTTAAGAAAATCATTAATTGATCTAAATTTTAGTTCTATTAATATCACAAAAATTTTTAAACAAAATATTTAGTTTAATTTTTAAATAATTGATATTTAAAATTAATATAAAAAAATTTATCATTATAATTATATCAAACCAAATTTCAAAATGGGCTTTGATTTGAAAAGTGATATTAATAGATAAATTTGAAAATTAATCTTCTCTAATCTTTTAGTGATATCAAATTTTTGAAAAAATTATTAATTGATCTAAATTTTAGTTTAATTAGCATCAAGATAATTATTTTTGGTTTGATTTTTAAAATTTTTGATATCAAAATTTTTATAATTGCTATCAAACAGCACATCGTTGCCTTGCACTCTAATACTTTATCTTTTAGTAAAAAGAGAAAAATATTTTTATCTCAAATCTAAGTTTACACAGCCATAATTTTAATATAACATTATTTAAGATAAATTATAAATATTTCATATCTTTTCTAAACTCAATGTATAATATTTTCTAAGAAAAGAAAGAAATATTTTCTAAAAAATTAAATAAATTTTTTTATGATTTGCTTTGAATGACATATCCAAATTTTTATTTTTAAAAGGATCTATCTATCTCAGATTTGTAAAGCTTAAAGAAACAAACAAAAACTTATTTTAAATAATATAAATAAATAATTTCTTAAAAATTTATTATAATTAGTATCATAATTTGTATCAAATAGTCTATTTTTGTCTTGAATTCTATTGCATTATTTTTTGATAAAAGAAAAGTATATTATTGTCAAATTTAAATTTTCATGATCATATTCTTACTATTATATTATTTGAGATAAATTCTTGTGATATATTTTTGAATGATCTGCTTTAGTATTAAAAGAAGAAAAGTATTTTCAAAACTATATTATTGAAAATTTTTGAAGCTCAAAGTTCTTTTAATTAAATTTAAGAAATATGTGTGCATCTATAGTTTTGAGAAAAGGAAGAACTCTTGATTTGAATTTGAAAATAAAACTCACATTATATTTTTTACAAAAAAATATTAAAAAATATATAATTTTTTAACTAAAAATACTTTTAAATTTAAAAATCTAAATTTGAAAGTTGAATAATCTAAATTTTAAATTTAAAGTTTGTTAAGTTTATATTAAATATGCTTAATTTAAAAGATAGAGAGAAAGTAAAATTTTTACTCTTAAAAGACTAGTTGATTAAAAATATCTTGATATAAAGAGAAAAATTTATTTAAGATAAATTAATTACTAAATTGATATTGATTAAAGTTTAATATGAGATCAAATTAAAGGTTCTTAACTTAAAAGAAAAAAAAAAAGTAACAAAAATTGTAAAGCTTAAGCATAGAAATTTTGAAAATAAAAGAAAGAGATAACACTAAAGAATGAATATATATATATATTAATTTAATAGTCTAAATTTAAAATATACTTATTTTGAAATAAAAGGGAAAAAAATTGAAAAGTTAATTAATCCAGCTATAAGTATAAAAAATAGGAGGAGAAATATTTTTTAATTTGATTTGATTGAAAATATTAATTAATTTAAGTTAAAAAAATTTTAATATTAGTCTTAATTTTTTAATCAATTATTTTCTTAATTTAAGCTTTCATGTGCTTATTTTATTTAATTTATTTGATTTGATTGCAAATCATTTTTGATTATAAATTAGAGTTAAATTAAATTTGAAGCATATTCCTACTCAAAAATAAATTTCTAAATCTAATTTTGAAACATATTTATAAACTAGAATTTGATACTAGATCTCTGATATACATTGCAAAATTTTTATAAATTATTTGTATTGAAGTAATTTTTACTCAAAATAATAAATTTAAAAATATGACTATTATTTTTTTTACTACTATTTATTTTATTTTGCTCGATGCATTTTTAATACATACTTTTTTCAAACTTAATTGATTATTTTTTTTAAGAAAAAAATAAATAAATATTAAAATACATATTATGCTTGATTTGATAATCAAATCTTTTAAAAAACTCTATTTTTTTAAAAACTTAAAAGTGCATATTTAAAAATCTGATTAAAAAGATCATATTCATTCAGAAAAAAAGAAAGCCTTTGATATTTGAATTCAAACTAATTTCTAAAAATGAAAGAAATATATTAAACATATTTAAGTCAATGAAAAAGTTTTCAAAAAAGAGATGATTTATTTAAAATAATTTTTTTAACTTGATACATCTCTTACTTTGATACGTTTATATTATTGATTTTGATGATATTTTTTGTTTTCTTCCATGAGCTTTTTGATGTTGTCAAAGAAGGAGAAGTATGCTGAGTATATGCTTGAAGGATTGATGCTTAAGAAACTTAAAGTTTTAATACTTGAAACCTTGATACTCATTGATTTAAATTGAAACATCATTTTGATATGAATATATGAAATATATATGTATTAATAATATGCAATAAATTAAAGGTTTATTAAAATTTTTATGAAGTTTAATTTATTATTTTTATCTTGATTTACATTAGTTTTTAGCATATACTCAAAGTTTTGCCATCATTAAAAAGAGAGAGATTGTTGACCCTATGATTGATTTTGATGATTGCCAAACTTTGAGTATATTATGTATCTAATCATGTATTTCAAGAATATATGTAGATCTTTTTAGATATTAAAATTAAAAAAAATATTTATTAGAAAAAATCTTCATAAATTCACTAAGTCAAGGTCTTCAAAGAAAAAATTTTTGAGTTCAAGACTTAGTGGAGTCGACCCATAGAAAAAAGAGTTGACCCATTCACTGAAAGAAGGCTTAAAATGAAAAATAACAAGTTTTAGATAATTTGGACTCAGCCTCAGGGAGTTTGGAGCCGACTCTGGATGTTGGAGGATCTCTAGCACAAGGTTGAGTCGACTCAAGGGTAATCCGAGTTGACTCCATCTCAGAAAATAAAAAGCTTTTATTTGGCACAGGCTATGGAGTTAACTCGATACTGTAGATGAGTCGACTCGGTACTGTAGATGAGTCAACTCGATACCGTAGCGAGTTGACTTTTAAGAAAATAGAGTCAACTCGGTACTGTAGCGAGTCGACTTTCGAGGAAATAGAGTTGACTCCAAACACAAGACAGCACTAATGCCTAGTTTTATGATCGTTGCTCAATGACTATTTCTCCACTCCAATGGCCATTTTAGAGCTTTCAATGGCTAGAACTCACTCTACAACCATCTTCAAGGATATTTAAGGCTAGAGAATCAATTTAGAAGCAAGATTAAGAGAGAAATCATTTTCAAATAAAATAAATTCCATTGTACATCAAAAAGAAAGAAAAAGAGAGGGATTATGCAGTGATTTTTTAGGGCATTTAAGAGCTATCTTTTACAGCTTCTCAAGCATCCTCCTAAATCTCAAAAAAGAGTGTTTAATCTTCAAAAGAGCCAATCATTCAACCTCTCTTTCGCGCTCGAAGAGTTTAAAATTTAATTTTTATTTTTATGCTAAAATTCTCTACTTGTATTTTTATTTCTTTACAAGTTTCTTTGAGGAAAAAAACTTGGGGATTAGGCCCGTCCAAGCTCGAAATTGGACTTATTAGATTTTTATTGGTTGGCCTAGAAAACCAATTGAATTTAATTATGATCTCGAAAAATAATTATGTAAGAATTTGGTTGGTGCTTCTATGAAAAATCAACTGAATTTATTTGTGAACCCAGAAAAATAAACATACTATAATCAAGAAAAGATTATAGTAAAAATCCTAAGAAAAGCTTGGAAAGTGGACATAGGTATGGATTGCACTGAATCACTATAAATTATGGTGTATTTGTGTTGTGCTTCTTCTTCTATCCTTTTACATACTTTGCATGCTTTTAATTCTTGCTTTACTTTCATACTTTTATTTTGTTATCTTAATTCTACTGCTATACCATTGTTTACATTTTATAATCACTATGGATAGCATAAATTGAAGCACATATTATTTAGAAAGTAAATTTGGATAAAATTTTAAAAGAATCCAATTCATCCTCCTTCTTGGGTTGCTACCTCGGGGCAATATCAATTACTTTCTTTGATGTTAGCATTCATAATAATAAGGTATTGACCACTCTTCATGACGATCTTATCAAGATCAACCATATAAATATTGCCACACCTAAGTCTAATAAATTTTATGCTTTCATCCAAGGAACTAGACACGATGCACATGGATGATTTAAATAAAACCTTATAACCTCTGTCACATAGTTGGCTAATGCTGAGTAAGTTATATTTCAAGTTGTCTACTAATAGTACATTATCAATAAAGGTTGAGGGGATAATCAAAATTTTACTAGTACCAATAATCTTGTCTTTGTCATTGTCGCCAAAGGTGACTACTCTCCCTTCCTTCTTTTTAAGGGTGAAGAACTACTCCTTATCAACCGACATATGCCTTGAACAGCTGCTATCCAAGTACCATTTTCATTTTGATCTATTGGCTGTAAGGCATTCCTACAAAGAATTCAAGTGATAGTTTTAGGCATCCAAGTTTTCTTGGGTCCTTTTAGGTTAGCAGTCATGATTTCTTTTGGAACCCAAATTCTATTAATTATTTTGCCATTAAGTTTTCTTGTATTACATGCAAATGTCTTATATTCTATTCTACCACAACTAAAACAAGTAATATGTGAGGTGCTATCAATGGATCAAGGTGCAGAAAAGAAATTTTTTAAGAATTTTATTTTATTTTTAGGCTTACACCCTAGGCCAGCTCTATCAAAAACTCCCATTTGATTGTTTAATATCATATGCAATTTATCTGAGCTACATATAAACTTGTTAACTAATGATTTTAGTTTGTCTATTTCTTTCTTTAAGATCTCATTTTCTTCCTCTAATTTGTTATATTTTTTTAAGAGCTTCTTCTTTTTCTTTGGTAAGCATCTCATTCTTTTCTTTAAGATTTCTATTTTTTTATGTTTATCCTTTTAAAATCCTTCATTAAGTCATAAAAAGCATCTTGAAATTTATCAAAAAAAAAAACTCTAGTATAAGTTCAGAAGATACCTCCTCATCCTGTATCATGAGACACAAATTTGCTTCATTTTGGTTATCCTCCTTTGAGCTTGACTCATCACTATCGCTCTAAGTTACTATCATTGCCTTCTTTTTTGTTCTTTTGAAGGTTTTCTTCAATAATGGATAGTCAGCCCTAAAGCATCCTGATTTCTTGCATTCGTAGCATAAGGGGTGTTCTTTTTCTTTCTCCTTCTCTTTCTCTCTACTTGGTTCTTCTTTAATTAGATTTTTTTCTCTTAAAACTTTACCTTCGTCTTCTCATGAACTTTTTGATCATCAGGGTCATATCTTCATCATTCTCATCTCCATTGGACAGATCTTCATCTTTCTCTGCAGCTATGGATTTTAAAGCTATAGTTTTCTTCTTTCGGCTCTCTTCTTCAATATGCTATCCCATAGCCAGCTCATGTGTCATAAGAGATCCGATGAGCTCCTCAAGTGGTAGCTTGTTCAAATCATTCACCTCTTGGATAGCTGTGACTTTTACTTTCTACGATCTAGATAAAAATCTGAGAATCTTTCTTACTAATTCACTATTAGTATAGACTTTTTCTAGACTTTTAAGCCCATTAATAATGTCAATAAATTTAGTATACATGCTAGTAATAGATTTAGCTAGATCCATTTTAAATAATTCATATTAATGAACAAGCATAATGATTTTAGTTTCTTTTACTTGATTGGTCGCTTCATGCATGACCTCAAGTCTATCTAATATTTTCTTTGCACCATTGCATGTGAAAATTTGGTTAAACTTATTTGCTTCAAGGGCACAATAAAGGATATTCATCACCTTGACATTGAGTTGGGCAAGTTTTTTGTCCAAGTTATCCCAATCTTTTTCTAGCTTGGAAGAGGGAATGCCATCCATAATAATTATTGATGTGTGCGGCCCATTTACAATAACATTCCATATATCATAGTCAATGGCTTGTATAAAAATACGTATGCGACCTTTCCAATGGATATAATTCAACCCATTGAAAAGTGGTGGCCTATTTGCAGACTATCCTTTAGCTTTAAGTGATCCTCCAAGTTGGATTGTTATGATCTTTATCTCTATATCGATAGATCAATAATTAGCAGAGAACCAAGGTTCTGATACTAATTATTGTCCAGTTAAACAATCCAAGAGGGAGGGTGAATTAGTTGTTTAAAACTTAAGATAAATATGTGCAGAAGTTAATAGTTTAATTTGCAGCGTAAAGGAGAAGTAAGAACTAAATGAGATATGCAAGCAAAAGAAAAATAATCACACACATAGGACATAAACTTTTATAGTGGTTCGGTACACTCTTAGTACCTACATCTACTCTCTAAGTAAATCTTTTAAGAATTTTACTATGATCATTCAAGATTATAGCTGGATAGTTTTACTAAGCTCACTATCTACAAATTCAATTAGTTTTATCCTAGGTTCACCAATCATAATCTTTATAAGCCTTAACCAAGGCTACACAATCCAATTTAAGGAATGAATTAATCCTATCCCTTAGTTTCAGCCCCTGCTGAAACTAATTACACCAATCAAGGGAATCAAAAATTTTTACAATAGAAGTAGCTCCTTAGGTGAGTTGATTCATTATTGTTGAAGCTTGATGATTGTCTCCTTCAATGCTTGCTGTTAATGCCCTTGGAGAACTCTGCAATGCTCATAAAGATCAAGAGATTGTTGGTTGGAAGCATGTTTGCTCTTGTTTTCAATAAATGTTAGGAGTTTTTTGGTTTCTCCTAATAAATAGTTGTCTTTAAATATCCCTTTATTTCTCTTTTATATCTAGAGTGTTTCCACCAAGTTTGAAGTGATTGAAATCCAAAAATACTGAATTTTGACCATTGAAGATGAAAACTAGCCGTTAGAAAGAAGAAAGATCCATTGCAGAACTAGCCGTTGAAGGTTGTCAGTGCATTTTGTGTCACTGTAGTTGATTACGAGTCGACTCGTTTACACTTCGAGTCCCCTCGACTGCTTCATGAGTCATCTCGCTCTCAGATGCCTGAAAATCATCTCTTTAGAATTTTTGCACCTCTAAGATGGAGTCACCTCGGATCTATTAGAGCCGTCCCATCTACATTTTCGAAAGGACTCGAAAAATCTTGGAGTCGACTCGATCTTCATGCATAAAAATAAGATTTCTATCTTCTGAGATAGAGTTGACTTGGGCTAATTCCAAGTTGTCTTGATTCCATGCCAAGCCAGCATGCCAAACATCTTAGAGATGACTCTAAAACTTCTAGAGTTAGCTTGAATCTTTCCACGATTTTTTTCAATGAAATTTTGCTCCAAAAAGAGGTCCCATGAGCTCAACTTGAATTGTATTTGATTTCTTTCTTGTCTTAATCAAAGAGCCTTTTTCTTTCAATCTTTGGAACACTTAAAAGAAAATTATCAGTAATCATGTGCTTTAATATTTGGTCATTATCAAAATCACTTAAGAAGTCAACTGATCAAGAATATTTAAGATTAGGATTTTATATCTTCCTATCATGATCTCTTCATAACTCTAAAATCATTATCCTAATCTATGGGGTATATCATCATCTTAATGCAATAAGATATAGCTGTAATGATAAATCAAAATGCTTTTATTGAGAAATGCCATTACATGAGTTGGAAATTTATAAAGAAAAGTTCCATCGCATTATGCATACGATTGGCCTATAGGGCATAATTCTTTCATCTTCCTTATCCATCTTTTTTCTCAATTCTTCTCCTCCAAGCTCACCTACAACCTCTCCTTCTTCCTCCTCTTCCTCATCTATTTCTCTGCAACCTCCACTTCCTCCTCCTTCTCCCTCAAGTTCGCTTGTGAGCCCTCTTTCTCCATGGTGGCTCCCTTCACCTCCGCCCACCTCATCAGTGAACCCTTCTTCTCCCTCCTTCCCTTCCCTCTCTCCCACTTCTCCTCCTCCTCCTCCAAGCTTATCTATCTCTCCCCATCTTCTTCTCCTCCACTTTCGCCCTTCCTTGCTAGTAGCCCCTTTTTTTCTCTCTTTTTTCTTCTCACCCACTTCTTCTCATCATCTTCCTTCTCCTCTAAGCTGACCCATGAGTGCTCTCCTTCCTTCCCCCTTCTCTTCCTCCTCTTCCTCTAATACCACCTATGAGGTCTTTGATGCCATCGTCTCTGTCCATGCCGACTTCCATGATTACATCCTCCCCCTCCATGGCAACTCCCTCCCTCTCCATCTCTTATTTTCTGGTGATTCATTCAATATGAGCAAAAGACATTTTTATCTGTTGAAATAGAAAACTAACGCTATTAGTTGGTAAGTGAATGATAGAACCATATTGGAATATTTTGAAAACTTGAATGACTAGTTTGACACATTTTAAAGTCAAGAAGGTGTATGTAAAATTGAGCTAAAATTGAGGAAGTGTTCATATTATTTATCCTTAAATTTATCCTAATATTAAACTCTTTAAAGTTTCTATCACTTCTCTTAACACCATCATCATCACCATTAGAATTAGAATAATTAGATTGAGACATCTTTCCTTCTATCATATCCTTCAAGAACTGATTGGATATACTTAAGTCTTTGTACATGTGCATCTTTGATGTAAAATCACTATCAAAATCACTACTATCATTAACTCCCTTTACATTACATCCACAAAATTATTGTCACAGTCAATAGTATCAACATCAATATTAGTGTTGGTGTGAAATCTGGTTGACACCGAAATCCGTGCTGAAGTCGGAGAGGAGGTCATCGTCGGTGACCTACAAAATAAGTCTCGATCAGAGTCGAGGCTGGTGGCTCCGACAAAATCCTTCGATGATCAAGTTAGCTCTTTCAGCCAATAGAAATGGAATGCTTAGAAAAGAAAATGGTAGAGTCTCGAGAGGGAGAAGAGTGCTTAGGAAAAACGTATTTGGAGGGTCCCTTTTATAGATGGAGCCTGTAATAAACTAATGGTGATAATCATAACTGCTGAGTAGTAGGCCGTTCAGGCCACGTGGAGTTTGTTGTGGAGAGTAGTGTTCATTGTCGTGATGTGCCAGTCCATTGAGATTTAATAGTTGAAGTTCAGAGGAGGTAGGTGTTGGCGGCGAAAAGCTTCAAGTTTCATCAGTTTCAGAGAAGTTCGGACTCCTTCAGGATTATCTATGTGTAAGTGGGTTCACGTTATGCAGATTGCTAGATCCATGTAGTTATGGAGGCCCTTCTAGGTGACTGTAGAGAGTTCGATCGGAAGGGATTCAGAAGTCCGCTGGAGAAATCCTGAAGGAAGTCTATTGAAGGAATGCAGAAGGAGGTCTGCTAGAAGGATTCAGAAGGAGTTCGACTAACGAAGAAATTTGGTTGAGGATGAAGTCCGAAAGAAGTCTGACTGATGGAGGAGTCCGACTGTCGGAGAAGTTTAGAAGACTTACGATCGGGGAAGGTCGGCTGGAGGAACGTCCAAAGGAGCCTACCTGGGATGGAGAAGTCCGACTGAAGAAGAAGTTCGAAAGACTTGCGATCGAGAAAGGTCGGTTAGAGGAATGTTGAAAGAAGCCTACCTAGGATGGAGAAGTTCGACTAAAGGAGAAGTTCGGAAGACTTGCGATCGGAGAGAGCTGACTGCCTGAGGTGGAGGAGCTCGACCACCCTGCCATTCAAGCTCATCCGGGCAAGGTCCGAAGGGATCTTGCGAATTCGATCGAGGGTCAATCTTGATCACCGCTATCAGATGGAAGCATTCAGCAATCAGATATCTGACCAAACTTCGGTAGGAGCGGGTTCACCCCCAACAATAGTCCCCCCACTCTTAAGTTCGAAATTCAAAGGAAAAGAGTGTAGATGCGGCTATCGAAGCTCTTTTTGGCTTTTCGTGCTTGACAGGATGAGACATTTTGGCATTTACCATACTAGTGTCGAAGCTCTTTAAATTCAAAACGACTTTGAGAAGATGGTCCTTCAAATTTTTTGTCACAACATTGCCCTAGGTATGGCATAATTAAAAGATTTGCCCATTGCCACTCCCCAGCCAGGATGAGTGGGACATGCGGCGCACGCAGATCGACCAAAGGCGACTCGCAATCATAACCACCTCGGGCCTCTTTTTGGTTATTTAAGGCCTTCTTCCTCCTCCGAAACCCTTTTCGCCCAAGTCTCCTTCTTCCTCCAGCTCCTGCTCTTCTTCATCCAAGAGTTTCAATTCCTCCCTTCATCTTTCCTATTTCTAGGCATTCCTTCGTTCGATTTTCGTTGCAACACCTATTGTCAATTACTCTTGCCTCTTTTACTCCTTGTTCTTTCGATTTTTTCGTACAAGTTTTTGCACTCCATTTTTTTCTACGTTTTAAGGGTTTTTTGGGGGGGTTTACTTCAATCGGGATGTCTTCTAAAATATTTCAATCCGCTGGTTCTTGGAGCTCATCCAGACCAACCTTTCTAGACCTCATCCCCCTGACCAAGGTTAAGCCTAGGAATATGTCCTATCAGCCTTTCGCTCCGGACACCATTCCTTCTATCCTTACTCTGAATGATCTCTCCCTAATTAGGATATAGTATGGCATTCCACCAGAGTATGACCTTGAGATCCCTGGGTCAAATGATCATGCTAGTTCGCCTCCAGCCGATCAGTTTTGTTTGTATCTAGAAGCCTTGCATACCAGGTTTCGACTTCCACCTCCTTTCTTTGTAGTCATCCTATTTCACTTTTTAAACATCTTCTTTGCCTTCATCGTAGCAAACTCCTTTTGGTTCGTAATCGGCTTCCTTTTCCTCTATCGCCTGGCCGAAGTTCGGCCGACTATCTCACTCTTCCAAAATTTTTATACTTTTAAGCATCATTTTTCCATAAAGGACTGGTGGTACTTCTCCTCCCGGTTCGATAAGAAGGAATTACTGAAAGATGCTCCTTCTTCTATTCATAACTAGAAGAAAAAGTACTTCTTTGTTCAATGTCCGATCTTGATGCTTGATCTTCCTCCTTGTGGCTTCCTCCGAGAATCAGTTCATCAAGCTCCTAGTCTGGACAAAGCCGACCTCGAGTCTTCTAATAAACTCAAGGCATACCAAGCTCTTCTCCTTTTTGACCTTCTAAAGGAGCAAACCTTATTTAACCTTGGCTTGAGCCCTCTTGATCCTACTGGTATTAAGTGCATTTGTATATATATGTATATATATGAATTCTTATGAGGTTTCATATGTACCTTGCCTGACTGTAATTTTTTCTTTATTATAGATATGGATATCGATGTCGTAAAGAGGCTCGCCAAGGGCCTTTATGCCCAAAAGAAAAGAAAGGGGACGGCCCCAAATGAGAGCTTGAAACAAGCAAAGGTCGGTGCCTCTGACCCTGTGGCTTCTATCGCCACCGATGCCGCTCCCGAGGTCTGCCCAGGAGATGAGGTCATACCGATTGATCATGCCATCGTCATAGAGGGGGAATCTCTTCCCCTCGAGTCTACAAATCTCTCCTCTAAGGACTGCACGCCCGATCCCCCTGCCAGCCAAGAGAAGGAGAGGAGGAAGGAGAAAGTGGCCATCGTGAAGAAGGCTCGCAAGGTGCGCCCGAACGAGCCTGGCTGGGGTAGCAGTGAAGATCATGGGGCGGACCCATTCGGTAACCCAAACATCATTTGAGATTTAACTGATAGGTTTGCCCTCCCAGAGGAGGTGGACTGCCTGGCTGACCTTGATTAGAGGCAGTTCGTCTGAGAGTCTCTCGGGACTATCCTTAGGGTAATCATCTCACCATACTTTGTTTTCATTTTCTCATCCTTTCTTCCTTCACCTTATAGCGACCTGTTCATGGCAGTCGGGCCACCACATGCTTGCCCACCTCAAGAGAGCAAATCACCTAGAGATAAAGGTATTGAAGGTCTGGGAAGACCTTCAGATTGAGATCAATCACCTTCAGGTGATGACTGTCGAGGCTAAGCACCTTGCGGGGGAGAAGATGGCAGAAAGTGAGAGCCTGCACAGTGCACTTTGAAGGGAGGAGTTCGCCTCAATCAGACTCAAGGTAGCATTGGCTCTAGAGGAAGAGGAGAAGAAAGAAGCCAAGCTCAAGGTCGTTGAGTTGGAGATCCAACTGGCAAAGTCCATTTCGAAGGCGATGGCCTAAGCTATGGAGGAGTTCAAGAGCTCCCCCAAAATGAAGGACCTAAATATTGCCTTCAGCCATGAGGCATTCATTAAGGGCTTCGAGCTCTACAAAGGTAGGGTGGCTTGGAGGTTCCCCGAGCTTGACCTCAAAATCCTGAAAGAGGAGGAGGCTGACGACGAAGTGGGACCGTCCAATACCGGAGCCAATCTTTCTTCTGCTGAGCCTGCTATAGAGGCGCTCGAGCCTATCGAGAGTGCACCAACTTCTTCTGCCGCTGCACCCCCTGAGGTTGTGGACCTCGAGTAGTTGTATCTTTTCTTTTTTCTCTATTAACTTGCTTTGTACCTAAAAGTTTCTAGTTAAATGAAAATGAATTTTCTTTTGTCTATACCTTTCTTCACCTTGGTGTTGTGTCATATGTTATCCATTATCCTCCCACCAACCAGGGTCATAACCCACCATCCCCAATCGATGCTGATCCCTTACCTTAAGGAGTTGAAGGAAAATACTAATTTTCTAAACTAGATTTGTTCAGATCTGATCAAATCAAGAGATATATTACGAAAACTTTTTTTTTTGATCCAAATCAGATCTGAGATATTTCAGATCTAATTTTTATTATTCTAATAATTAAAATAAAATATAGATAAATTAAATCAGATTTAATTTACCTTGATGTAGGGTAATCCTATTACCTGTTGATTATCCTATAAGCAACGGAAGATTCTAGATCTAGCCACGCAAGTGCCTGGCCTCTACTGGTATCCACTCGAGCTGGATCTGGAGATCCTCTTCTTCTCTATCATGTCTCCAAAAATCATATCTGAATCTGATTGAAGGATCTTCAAAATAGCTTTCGAAGATCAGCAGTTGTCCTTTGCTGTAGTGCAGGTTCTAGCTTTCTGTCGCCTTTCTCTCACTTAGATTGCACTAACTGAGATCCTAAACTTCTTTAGGCATGGAGAGGAGAGGGAAAAGATAAACTTGACATGGAGGAGGAAGAGAGAGGTAGCCTTGGGGCTTAGAGAATTATTCTCCTTCTCTTTTTTTTTCACTTGGGCGCAGGATCTTATTTATAGACTATACGTGATCCAACTCCTCTTCATCCCAACCAATCACAACCCTTTGTGAAATCAGATCTAAATCTGATTGATGGGAATAGAGTCCTTTGGATTCATCCTTAGATGGTGCCTAAAACCAGTCAAAGTTGGTTCTTAGGAGAAGTCTAATCAGAATCTAATAAGAAGATGGAGTCCCTATCCAACAGGGACTCCTGGGCACCTCAAGCTTGGGCGCACGCCACCCTTGGCATGAGCCCTCCTCCTTGCCAGTTTCTAGCAGGGGGACAAACCCCCACCAGCTCTCCAATAGGTGCGTGATACGTGGATAAAAGTCAAAGTATCAATGGTCAACATTTGATCAGTTAAAGGTCAACTTTTGACCAAAGTCAAAAGATGAAAAATGGTAGGTATTATCTTACAAAATAAGATGACCCTTTTCTGACCTGGTTAGGCTCTAGTCAGACCAAGTGAAGGCCTTTGATCGAGTATAAACTCTTTTGGCTCAGTCAGGACAACTATTTATGATAGTAAAAGAAGAACGTTAGGTTCAATCGAGTGCTAGCACGATTTTCTTGAACCTAATTGAATCTCATTCAGATCAATTGAACTAGATCAGTTCAATTGATGATCACCAGATTCAAACTTTTATTTGTGTGATCCGGTTAGGTTTAGTTCTGTATGATAATGGAATATATCATGATCTCTATCATCGACATCATCAAAACTTCTTTTGATGGATCAGAATTCTTTTGATTCAAACAGCTAGAATGATCGATCATCTAAATCATTCTAATTGCTCCCAAAATCCACCAGTGACACCTAGCAGTATATGGTGGCAACCCATCAGAGCTGAATGCGAACCTCTTGGTGCAGCTACCTGTGTGATTAAGTTCTTCTATCTTGAGCCCCGATCAGATTAGGGTTAAGGTGAACTCGTCAAACCCTAGTTTCTGTCATATGATGTAATCATTCGATTCAAGTCCGATGTGAAAATCTAAATAGAAACTCTTTCTATTATTTCACTCTGCCATGGCCATGGGCTTCTGGACTTGATTCTCATGATCATCATAGGGCTGCTCCTCTACCACCGAGGTAGATAGATTCCATCTTGATGCAATCCAGTTCCTACAATGAACATGCTATAGCCAACATACACCTCAGGATTTCCAATGGCTAGGAGACCGAGTTAATGGTGTAGTCAAACTATAACACCCTCAAGGTGAACTACCGATGCACCTCAGGTCAAAGAACCAGACACACCACTGCAGCATCGAGTCAGTCATTGACGAGAAGGTAGACTTCCTAATGACTACTCGAGGTGGTCACGCTCAGTGCCCTCGTTCTCTAACGAGTACCTGTACTCTCACTCCGGTGTCTCCACACCGTAGACTCAAGACTCATCTACTAAAGAGAAGCGATTGTACACCAACCTTCCGGATCAATCACCATCCTCGTGATGATCCTATGGTCGGGAGCATTTTATGAGTTAATAATGATTATTCATGTCTTAAATTTTCAACTCTTGAAAATATGAATTATCATTACCATTAACTCAAAGGATGTATCACAGACACTAAATACACATATGTGATAGAAAATAACCCATTTTATTGATTATAGTCAAAATTATAATTTTGCCCCTAGAAGTGTATTACAAGTGTCAGCCAATTCTGGCTTCTAGGGCACATATATCTAACAATCTCCCACTTGTCCTAAAGCCAATTGGCTATAAGTCTAAGTCCCATCTTCTCAAGGTGGGCTTCGATCTTTTGTTGGTCCCAACGGCTTTGTAAGTGGGTCTGCCACATTATCTGCGGAGTTGACTCTCTTGACCTCGACGTAACCCTTCTCGAGGTAATCGCGGATGAGGTGGTATCGCCGCTCAATGTGCTTGGATTTTTGGTGAGACCTCGGCTCCTTAGCAAGGGCTATGGCACCATTGTTGTCGCAGTATAGAGGAATGGCATCTGATGGCATTACTCCAATTTCTGCAGCAAACTTCTTGTACCAGAATGCTTCCTTCGCAGCCTCTGATGCAGCGATATATTCTGCTTCCATGGTGGAATCTGCTATCACGGTTTGCTTGGAACTCTTCCAGCTGACAGCACCACCATTGCACACAAAATAGACTCCCAGATGTCGACTTTCGATCATCTACATCGGACATGAAAATCCGAGTCTGTGTATCCCTGGACTTGGAGTTCTCCATTACCAAAGACCAACATCATATCCTTAGTTCTTCTTAAGTACTTAAGGATACATTTCACAGAAGTCCAGTGTTCTTCATCCTGGATTTGACTGATATCTGCTTGTGACACTCACAGCATGGGCTATATCAGGTCGTGTACATAGCATGGCATACATGAGGCTCCCTATTGCAGAAGCATAAGGGATCTTGCTCATGCGTTCTATTTCCTCAGGTGTGCTAGGGCACATCTTCTTGGAAAGATGAATACCATGTCTGAAGGGTATTAATCCCCTCTTAGAGTTTTCCATACTAAACCTCTTTAGTACTTCCTCTATGTACATCTTCTGTGAAAGTCCTAGCATCCTATTCGGTCTATCCCTATAGACCTTAATTCCTAGAATAAAGGATGCTTCACCTAGGTCTTTCATGGAGAATTCCTTGGACAACCATATTTTGACTGTCATCAACATGGGAATATCATTCCCAATAAGGAGGATGTCATCCACGTACAATACGAGGAAGACAACAGCGCTCCCACTGACCTTTTTGAAGAACACACGGTTCCTCTTCATTTTTGATGAAACCAAACGTTTTGATCACATCATTGAAACGAGTGTTCCAGCTCCGAGATGCTTGCTTAAGTCCATATATGGACCTTTGCAGCTTGCAAACCTTGTGATCAGTATCACTGGATGTGAAACCTAGCGGCTGTTCCATATAGATATCTTCCTCAAGATATCCATTTAAGAATGTCATTTTCACGTCCATTTGCCATATTTCATAATCGAAATAGGCTGCAACGGCAAGCAATGTGCGGATGGATTTTAGCATAGCCACTGGGAAAAGGTATCCTGATAGTCAATGCCTTCGCATTGACTATAACCTTTTGCCACTAGTCTAGCCTTGAATGTCTCCACATTTCCCATCTGCACCAATCTTTCTCTTGAAGATCCATTTACACCCAATAGGTACTATACCTTCTGGTGGATCTACCAAGGTCCAGACTTGGTTTGAGTGCATCGAGTCAATTTCTGACTGCATTGCCTCTAGCCATTTCTCAGGAGTCGATATCTGATATCGCCTCATTGTAGGTTTTGGGATCATCACCATGAGCACCATTACCTACGAGGAACATTTCCTCTACTTTCTCTGAAATAATACCTAAGTATCTTTCAGGGGATGGAAAACTCTTTCCGATCTATGAGGTGGAGGAGGTAGTGTTCTTATTGGCTCAACCTGATTTGGTTCCAATTGGTCCTTAGCTCATTGTACTTGTGAGACTTTCTCATCAAGCTTAATCTGCTTTCCAATGCCGCTATCTTGAATAAACTATTTTTCAAGAAAGATGGCATGTCGACTCACAATCACATTGTGGTCTTCTGGAATGTAGAAATAGTATCCTAATGACTCTTTAGGATATCCTATGAATCGAGCTCTGAAGGACCTAAACTCTAACTTGTCCGCTTGTTGTCTTTTGACATGAGCCGGACAACCCCAAATTCTGAGATGACTCAGACTTGGTTTCTTACCATGCCATATCTCATACGGTGTGGTAGGAAATGGTTTTAGAGGGAACCCTATTCAGTAGATAAATTGAAGTTAACAATGAGTGTCCCCAAAGAAAATCAGGAAGGTCTGTGAAGCTCATCATGGATCGGACCATATCCAATAGAGTCCGATTTCTCCGTTCTGAAATTCCATTGAGTTGAGGTGTTCCTGGTGGAGTCCATTGAGAGACTATGCCATTTTTCTTGAGATAGTCTAGGAATTTCCAACTAAGGTATTCACCTCCTCGATCTGATCGAAGAACCTTAATGGATTTTTCAGTTTATTTTTCTACTTCATGTCTGAATTCTTTGAACTTTTCAAAAGCTTCAGACTTGTGTCTCATAAGATACACATACCCATACCTAGACAGATCATCGGTAAAGGTAATGAAGTAGATAAAATTGCCTCTAGCCGGCACATCAAATGGGCCGCACACATCAGTATGTACTAGGGCAAGGAGATCTGTGGCCCTTTCCCCATGTCCAACAAAAGGGAGTTTAGTCATTTTGCCTTGAAGACAAGATTCACAAGTTGGATATGACTCGAAAGTCAATGGACTCAATAGCCCATTTTTCTTCAATTTGTTGATCCTATCTTCTGCTATATGACCTAATCTCAGGTGCCATAGATACTTGTCGTTTGGACTATCCCTAGGTCGTTTGGCATTCACATTTTGCTCGATAGTTAGAACAGGTACATCAATATGTAGCTGATAAAGATCCATTAATAAGAAAACCATTTGCAATTTTATTTCTTTCATAAAGAATGTTACAATGGTCCTTAAAGAAGGTAATCACATAGCCTTCTAGTGCTAAGCATGAAACAGAAATCAAATTTCTGCTAGCTGCAGGCACATAATAACAGTCTTTCAAAACTAAGTCTAAACCAGATGGTAATCAAAGAGGGTATGTTTCCCACCGGCCACTGCAGCAACTCTTGCTCCATTACCGATGCGTAGGATCATGTCTCCATCCCTCAGCCTCCTGCTATCCTCAAGACCCTGCATGGAAGTGCACAGATGAGCACTAGAACCAGAGTCAAGCACCCAACTGGATGCAGAAGAAACCATAAGGTTAGACTCAATAACGAGCATACCTCCAGAAGGACCTTCCTTCTTGTTCTTCAGGGTGGCCAGGTAAGTAGGGCAGTTTCATTTTCAGTGGCCGTCGCTGTTGCAATGGAAACACTTTTCTTTGACAGCGGCCTTCTTCTTCGACTCTGCCTTCTTCTTCTTTCCTCTTTCCACCTTCTGCTTTTTTGCAAAGACTTCTTTTTCTTTTCAGAAGACTTTCTTTTGGAAGAAGTCCGTTCCATAGCAAGAACTGAGCCTTTAGAACCTTTCATAGAAAGCTCAGCGGTGACCAGCATGTTCATTAATTCGACCAAGGAATTTTGAAGTTTATGCATGTGGTAATTCATCAAGCTCAGCGGTGACCAGCATGTTCATTAATTCGACCAAGGAATTTTGAAGTTTATGCATGTGGTAATTCATGATGAATTACCCATATGCATCAGTCAAGGATTGCAGAATAACATCATTCTGCAGATCCAAGTCTAACTTCACATCGAGCTTCTCAAGCTCTTCCAAAACCTTGATCATCATTAGATAGTGATCTTGGACTGACTGTCCATCACGTATTTTAGCCTTAAAAAGTCATTTCGTGACTTGATACTTGGCTGCATGACTCTATTCACCAAACATCTCATACAGGTGAGCCAACATTTGGCGAGCAGTCCCGATATCTTCATATTGGCGCTGGAGCTCATCAGACATCGAGCCCAACATGTAATATCTAATCTTATTATCTTCGTCTATCCATTTTTTAAGAGACGCTCTCTGTTCAATGGATGGACGGGCTGGTAAGGTGGGAGGGTCCTGGTCCAATACATGGGTTAACTTCTCGAAATCCCAAAATAATTTTATAGTTCTTGAGCCAATCTTTATAATTGGGTCCGATCAGTCTATGTGTGTCCAGGATACGTGCTAATGGTTTGGACGCAGACATTTTTCCTGTAGAGAGTCAAAGATTCTAGTTAGATACTATAATTATGACTTGACCAATTTATTTAAGGATTTTATTTTTAAATAAATTAGCTCCCACTATTTTCTCAGGATCCCTACACTCCCTCTGTAGAGATGCGAAAATCTCCATGATTAATGATTTCTAGTGGGTGGTGCGGTCTCACCAACTGACTCATCACCTCACCTAACAGTTATTGGTGATGGGTTAGCCAATGAGTGAACAACTCTTGTTCAATGATTCTCTAATCATGGTGCACCCAAACTTGGTCTCTAATTCATGAATCTCACCGTATCCAAAATATTGATCCACTCCTTAGTTAAGTCAGACCCACCATTTGCATAGACTGGGTTCCTAATTGAGTCTCTCACCGTAAACCCAACTCATCCTCCAGCCCATAGCATCCAATGCCTAATAGACATGGTTGCATGGCCAAGTAAGTGAGACCTCAGGTGGAAGGGATATGCCATTAACTCGTACAAGAACGCATTCTCAGGTCAGGTCGAGTAGCTTCCAATTAAAAATCAGTCGGTCGTATGTGCCAAACTTACCTTAGACACCAAATTGTTGAGCCAGAACCAATTGGGTTAGCCTACAATCCAGACTCTAACCTCTGAGCCTAATTAGGTCTTGCTTGATCGTGACTCGATCTTGACCCAGACTTAATCCTATTAGGCTGGTCAATTTAAGCATTGTTGATCCCATCTAACCAACTCTTGATTCGGTTTGATCAACCGCTTAGACCTAATTGAGCTACCCAAGCCCGAACCCAGTATTATGAATATGTCTTAGATCTAAAATTCTCAATTTTAGATCCTAATTAATATTTCATAATCTTAATTCTTAATTAAGTAGGGTTCATAAATAAAATATGCACAATAAATCCTAGGGTTTCAGGATCTAGGGTTTTGCAGAAAGTAAGTTTTGGATTTCTGATTAAGGACGAACATGCGCAGCACCCCTACACATCATAAGAACACCCCATCGGATGGGAAGGAGAGGGCCTTTAAATTCCCTTCTTCATTCTTATGACCGGACGGCCAAGAGGAACGCCTTAATCAGGAACATGCAATACTACAAAACAGTTTTAGATCTATATCATATATCTCATATACAAATTAGATCTAATCATGGCATATTTTGCATACATCTCATGTATCGAATCATGCATATTTTCAGATCTAAATTATCTCATAATAATCTAAAAAATTAGATTTAAATTGATCTAATCAAAATAAATTCTAATCTAGACAATTATGTAGAACTATTCTACAACTAGTCTAGACATGCATCAATCATATCTCATATGATGTTAAAAAATTAAATAATTTTTATTTGCTATTTTTTAGATGTTATTATAATAATTATAATATCAAAAAATAGTAAATAAATAGATCTAAAATATGATTTAATCAAATTAAATTAAAACATGCAAGACTATTCTATAGAACTATTCTATTTTAGAACTAGTCATGCATATTTTCTAATCTTAGATCCAAATCATTTAATTTTAATTTTTTTGATTTCAGATCTGATCACATCTCATGTGACATCTAAAATCACTTATTTTTTAATTAAAATAAATTTAAAATTAGATCTAAATACTTTTAGAATCTTGGCTCTGATACCAGTTGAAGGGAAATCCTGATTTTTCAGATCAGGTTCGTTCAGATCTGATCGGATCAAGAGATATATTTCAAAAATTTTTCTCTTTGATTTGAATCAAATTTGGGATGTTTTAGATCTAATTTTTATTATTTTAATAATTAAAATAAAATATAGATAAATTAAATTAGATTTAATTTACGTTGATGTAGGATAATCCTATTATCCATTGATGATCCTGTAAGCAGCGGAAGGTTCTTGATCTAGCCACGTAAGTGCCTGGCCTCTACCAGTATCCACTCAAACTGAATCTGGAGATCTTCTTCTTTTCTATCACGTCTCCAAAAATTAAATCTGAATCTAATTTAGAGAATCTTCAAAACAGCTTTCAAAGATCAGCAGTTGTTCTTTACAGCAGCGTAGCCTTCTAGCATTCTGTCGCCTTTCTCTCACTTAGATTGCACCAACTGAGATCCCAAACTTCTTTGGGCATGGAGAGGAGAGGGAGAAGATGAACTTGGCATGGAGGAGGAAGAGAGAGGCAGCCTTGGGGGGTCGAGAATTGTTCTCCTTTTTTTTTTTGAGTTGGGCGTAGGGTCTTATTTATAGACTATGCGTGATCCAACTCCTCTTCATCCCAACCAATCACAACCCTTTATGAAATCAGATCTAAATCTGACTGGTGCAATAGAGTCCCTTGGATTCATTCTTAGATGGCGCCTAAGACCCGTCAAAGTTGGTTCTTAGAAAGAGTCTAATCAGAATCTAATAAGGAGATGGAGTCCCTATCCAAGAGGGACTCTAGGGCACCTCAAGCTTGGGCGCACGCCACCCTTGGCGTGCGCCCTCCTCCTTGCCAGTTTTTGGTAGGAGGTGGCGTGCGCCCTCCTCCTTGCTAGTTTCTGGCAGGGGGACAAACCCCCACCAACTCTCCAATAGGTGCATGACACGTGGACAGAAGTTAAAGTATCAATGGTCAACATTTGACAAGTCAAAGGTCAACTTTTGACCAAAGTCAAAAGAGGAGAAATGGCAGCTGACCAAAAATGGCAGGTATTGTCTTACAAAATAAGACAACCCTTTTCTAACCTAGACAGGCTCTAGTCAGACCAAGTGAAGGCCTCTAATCGAGCACAAACTTTTTTGGCTCAGTCAGGATAACTATTTATGATAGTAAAAGAAGAACATTAGGTTCAATCAAGTGCCAGCATGATTTTTTTGAACCTAATTGAATCTCATTCATATCAATTAAATTGGATTAGTTCAATTGATGATCACCAAATTCAAATCCTTGTTTATATGATCCAGTTAGGTTTAGTTCTGTATGGTAATTGAATATGTCATGATCTCTATCATTGACATCATCGAAACTCCTTTCGATGGATCAGAATTCTTCTAATTTAAACAGATAGAATGATTGATCATCTAAATCATTCTAATTGCTTCCAAAATCCACTAGTGACACGTAGCAGTATATGGTGGCAACCCATCAGAGCTAAATGTGAATCTCTTGGTGTAGCTATCTGTGTGATTAAGTTCTTCTATCTTGAGCCTCGATCAGATTAGGGTTAAGGTGAACTCGTCAAACCCTAGTTTCTGTCATATGATGTAATCATTCAATTCAAGTCTAATGTGAAAACTTAAATAGAAACTCCTATTATTTCACTCTACCATGGCCATGGGCTTTTGGACTTGATTCTCATGATTATCATAGGGCTGCTCCTCTACCACCGAGGTAGATAGATTCCATCTTGATGCAATCCAATTCCTACAATGAACATGCTATAGCCAACATACACCTCAGGATTCCAAATGGCTAGGAGACCGAGTTATGGTGTAGTCAAACTATAACACCCTCAAGGTGAACTGTCGATGCACCTCAGGTCAAAGAACCAGATACACCACTACAGCATCGAGTCAGTCATTGACGAGAAGGTAGACTTCCTAATGACTACTCGAGGTGGTCACGCTCAGTGCCCTCGTTCTCTAACGAGTACCTGTACTCTCGCTCCGGTGTCTCCACACCGTAGACTCAAGACTCACCTACTAAAAAAAAGTGATTGTACACCAACCTTCCGGATCAATCACCATCCTCATGATGATCCTATGGTCGGAAGCATTTTATGAGTTAATAATGATTATTCATGTCTTAAATTTTCAACTCTTGAAAATATGAATTATCATTACCATTAACTCAAAGGATGTATCATAGACACTAAATATACATATGTGATAGAAAATAATCTATTTTATTGATTATAGTCAAAATTATAATTTTGCCCCTAAAAGTGTATTACAAGTGTCAGCCAATTTTGACTTCTGGGGCACATATATCTAACAGGAGTCTCGTTGAAGCCTTTGATAAAGAGCTTGAATAAGAAAGTCCATTATCTAAAGAAGAAGTTGAAAAGGATGGAGGATGGTCTTTAGGCTTCTCAGAAGAATGCCTCAGAGGTGACCAAAAAAGTCACTCGCCTCCAAAACTTACACATGAAGGACTCTGTAGACTTCAACATCCGAAAGGGTATTTTCGAGAGGAAGCTCGCCGAACTCAAGAAAAATGCCAACCATAAGTCTTAGGTGTTAACGACGAAGATCAACTCCCTCGTAACCAAGCTTAAAGCAGCGAAGGGGAAGATCCAATTGCTGGAAGGGAGTTCACCATGGTCCTTTGATAAATCATGATATGAGTAGGACTGGTCGAAAAAGTTCTTCATGCTTCAAAAGCAGTTGCATGATGCTAAGCTTGTTGATAATACCTATCAATTAGGTTGGAGTGAGAGGATATCTAAACTTGAGCAAAAGCTTCGTGCTGCCAAAGGTGAGATAACTCGGCTCCAGAAATAGTTGAATGATAGCTACCAAGTTGGCACAAGCAAGGAGTTGGAGGAGATTGCCTCTTTGAGGGAAATTATCGATGAGCTTTCAAAGTTGGTCAGGATAGAAAAGGCTGAGGTGCAATGGCTGAAGCTCTAGCTGACTTGTGAGCAGCAAGCCATTAAGGATGCGGAGGCCAAGTCCGAAGTCTTGAATAAGTAGCAGCAAGAGCTTGAAGACAAGTTTCAACACGCCAATAGGATGTACATAGATAGTTTACTAAAAAAGAAAGAGCTTGAGGAAGAGATCTTAAGATTGAAGTAGGCCTTGGTGATGGCTGGGGCCGACAGTCCGAAATCTGAGGAGTTCGATCCATTTTAATGCTTCGACCTTTTTCTTCTTCTTTTTTATTTCATGTAATCAGTCTTGCCAACCTTTATTTTGCTTGTAATGAACTTATATTTATGATAAGATGGTACCTTTTTTCATCATCATTCACCTTTCATGAACTCAATGCTTGCTTGTGTCTTCATTTTCTCCACTTTGCCTTTCTTCTATATTGTCTTTCGATGAAGTGGTTATTATGGATGCCTATCCAAGGTTCTTTTTGCAGACCCAAGAGCGATTTTCCTTCTTACGTCTTATACGGTCGGATAATCGTAGGAGAAATACATGTAAGGATCGGTGATAGGGTTTCTCCCTTCTCTTTACTTTAGGTTGGGGGTTCGTTTGGGACCACTGGATGCCCCTCCCCCCTTTTTCCTCGGCTTAGGTTAGCAAGGTCTTCGATTTTGCTCATGTTAGGATGAGGTCCTCCTCCTATTCCTAACGTGGCTGTAGGGACACATTGGGGTCGTTGTTAGGACCTCTCCCCTCATCTCGTCTTAAGTTAACGAGGCCTTCGACTTTGCTTATGTTAGGATGAGGTCCTCCTTCTATTCCTAACATGGCTGTAGGGGCACATTAGGGCTATTATCAGGGCCTCTCCCCTCCTCTCGTCTTAAGTTAATGAAGCCTTCAACTTTGCTCATGTTAGGATGAGATCCTCCTCCTATTCCTAATATGACTGTAGGGGCACATTAGGGTCGTTGTCAAGGTCTCTCCCCTCATCTCGTCTTAAGTGAATGAGGCCTTCAACTTTGCTCATGTTAGGATGAGGTCCTCCTATTCCTAACATGGCTGTAGGGGCACATTAAGGCTGTTGTCAGGGCCTCTCTCCTCCTCTCATCTTAAGTTAACGAGACTTTCAACTTTGCTCATGTTAGGACAAGATCTTCCTCCTATTCCTAACATGGTTGTGCTTGTCGTATGGTCAAGTTCGAGCTGTAACTCTCCACCATTATAGATGTACAATAAAGATTAGGATGTTAAAGTAGGAGGATTTCATTGCAACCAAATCATTGGTAATACATCCATAGGTTTTCCAAATTCCATGGTCAGGATAGATCTGCTCCTTTCAGCTCCTTTAAATAGTATGTCCCTAGTCAGACAATTTTTTTGATCTCATAGGATCCTTCCCAATTTAGGATGAGCTTCTTTTGGTTCTAAGGCTGTGCAATAGCTGCTCGTCGAAGTACTAAGTCCCCTACTTTAAATATTTTGCCTTTAACTTTAAAGTTGTAGTAACGAGTTACTTTTTGCTTATAGGCTACCATCCGAACTTGAGCTTTTTTTTATTTTTTCTCTATCAAGTCGAGGTTAGTCTTGAGGTCCTGTGAGTTATGCTGCTTATTGAATGCCATGACTCGTGCTAATGGAAGTTTGAGTTCTATTGGGATGATCGCTTCTATTCCAAAAGCTAAGGCAAATGGGGTCTTTCTAATTGACAATCTTTGGACAGTTCGGTATGCCCAGAGTACATGATAGAGTTCATCCACCCAAGTCTTCTTTGCTCTTTTAAGTCTTACTTTGAAACCTTACAACAAGATTATGTTTGTTACTTCGGCTTCATTGTTTGCTTGTGAATGGACAACTGATATAAAATGGTAGGAGATGTTCAAATCTTCACAGAATTTGGTAAATCTTGCTTTGATAAATTACCATCCATTATCTATTATTGTTAGATGTGTACCCTAGAAGCCAGATTGGCTGTCACTTACAATACACTTCTAAGAATAATTTTATAATTTTAATAATAAATTAATAAATAAATTATTTTCTATCATAGTCTGTATTTAAAAGTGTTTGTGATACATCCTTTGAGTTAATGATAATGATAATTCATATTTTTAAAAGTTGAAAATTTAAGACATAAATTTTTAGAATTAACTCATAAACTACTTCCGACCGTAGGATCATCATAAGGATGGTGATCGATCTGAAAAGTTGGTGTACGATCACTTTCTTAGGATAGACATGTCTTGAGTCTATGGTGTGGATGAAGGAAAATCCTGATTTTTCGAACTAGGTTCATTCAGATCTGATCGGATCAAGAGATATATTTCAAAAAAAAAAATTTTTGATCCAAATCAGATCTGGAATATTTCAGATCTGATTCTTATTATTCTAATAATAAAAATAAAATCTAGATAAATTAAATCAAATTTAATTTACCTTGATGTAGGGTAATCCTATTACCTGTTTGATGATCCAGTAAGCAGCGGAAGGTTCTGGACCTAGCCACGCAAGTGCCTGGCCTCTATCGATATCCACTTAGTTTGGATCTGGAGATCCTCTTCTTCTCTATCACATCTCCAAAAATCATATCTAAATCTGATTGGAGGATCTTCAAAACACCTTTCGAAGATCAGTAGTTGTCCTTTGCAGCAACACAGCCTTCTAGCTTTTTATCGCCTTTCTCTCGTCTGGATTGCACCAACTTGGATCCTAACTACTTTGGGCATGGAGAAAAGAGGGAGAAGATGGTCTTGGCATGGAGGAAGAGGAGAGAGGTAGCCTTGGGGCGTGGAGAATTATATTTTTCTTTGAGTTGGGCGCAGGGTCTTATTTATAGACTATGCGTGATCCAACTCCTCTTCTTCCCAACCAATCATAACTCTTTGTGAAATCAGATCAAAATCTGATTGGTGGGAATAGAGTCCCCTGGATTCATCCTTAGATGGTGCCTAAGATCAGTCAAACTTGATTCTTAGGAGAAGTCTAATCGAAATCCAAAAAGGAGATGGAGTCCCTATCCAACAGAGGACTCCTGGGCACCTCCAGCTTGCACACACGCCAAGGGTGGCGTGCGCCCTCCTCCTTGCCAGGTTCTGGCAGGAGGACAAGCCCCCACCAGCTCTCCAATAGGTGCATGACACATGGACAGAAGTCAAAGTGTCAATGGTCAACATTTGACCAGTCAAAGGTAGACTTTTGACCAAAGTCAAAGAACAAGAAATGGCAGGTGACCAAAAATGGCAGGTAATTGTCTTACAAAATAAGACAACCTTTTCTGACTTGGACAAGCCTCCAGTCAGACCATAGTGAAGGCCTCTGATTGAGCACAAACTCCTTTGGCTCAGTCAGGACAACTATTTATGATAGTAAAAGAAGAACGTTAGGTTCAATCGAGTGCTAGCACGATTTTCTTGAACCTAATTGAATCTCATTCAGATCAATTGAACTAGATCAGTTCAATTGATGATCACCAGATTCAAACCCTTGTTTGTGTGACCCAGTTAGGTTCAGTTCTGTATGGTAATGGGATATGTCATGATCTCTATCATCGACATCATCGAAACTCCTTTCGATGGATCAGAACTCTTCTGATTCGAACGGTTAGAATGATCGATCATCTAAATCATTCTAATTGCTCCCAAAATCCACCAGTGACACCTAGCAGTATATGGTGGCAACCCATCAGAGCTGAATGCGAACCTCTTGGTGCAGCTACCTGTGTGATTAAGTTCTTCTATCTTGAGCCCCGATCAGATTAGGGTTAAGGTGAACTCGTCAAACCCTAGTTTCTGTCATATGATGTAATCATTCGATTCAAGTCCGATGTGAAAACCTCTAAATAGAAACTCTTTCTATTATTTCACTCTGCCATGGCCATGGGCTTCTGGACTTGATTCTCATGATCATCATAGGGCTGCTCCTCTACCACCGAGGTAGATAGATTCCATCTTGATGCCATCCAGTTCCTACAATGAACATGCTATAGCCAACATACACCTCAGGGTTCCATATGGCTAGGAGACCGAGTAATGGTGTAGTCAAACTATAACACCCTCAAGGTGAACTGCCGATGCACCTCAGGTCAAAGAACCAGACACACTACTGCAGCATCGAGTCAGTCATTGACGAGAAGGTAGACTTCCCTAATGACTACTCGAGGTGGTCACGCTCAGTGCCCTCATTCTCTAACGAGTACCTGTACTCTCGCTCCGGTGTCTCCACACCGTAGACTCAAGACTCATCTACTAAAGAGAAGCGATTGTACACCAACCTTCCGGATCAATCACCATCCTCGTGATGATCCTATGGTCGGAGCATTTTATGAGTTAATAATGATTATTCATGTCTTAAATTTTCAACTCTTGAAAATATGAATTATCATTACCATTAACTCAAAGGATGTATCACAGACACTAAATACACATATGTGATAGAAAATAACCCATTTTATTGATTTTAGTCAAAATTATAATTTTGCCCCTAGAAGTGTATTACAAGTGTCAGCCAATTCTGGCTTCTAGGGCACATATATCTAACAATCTCCCACTTGTCCTAAAGCCAATTGGCTACAAGTCTAAGTCCCATCTTCTCAAGGTGGGCTTCGATCTTCTGCTGGCCCAACGGCTTTGTAAGTGGGTCTGCCACATTATCTGTGGAGTCGACTCTCTTGACCTCGACGTAACCCTTCTCGAGGTAATCGCGGATGAGGTGGTATCGCCGCTCAATGTGCTTGGATTTTTGGTGAGACCTCGGCTCCTTAGCAAGGGCTATGGTGCCATTGTTGTCGCAGTAAAGAGGAATGGCATCTGATGGCATTACTCCAATTTCTGCAGCAAACTTCTTGTACCAGAATGCTTCCTTCGCAGCCTTCTGATGCAGCGATATATTCTGCTTCCATGGTGGAATCTGCTATCACGGTTTGCTTGGAACTCTTCCAGCTGACAGCACCACCATTGCACACAAACAGACTCCCAGATGTCGACTTTCGATCATCTATATCGGACATGAAAATCCGAGTCTGTGTATCCCTGGACTTGGAGTTCTCCATTACCAAAGACCAACATCATATCCTTAGTTCTTCTCAAGTACTTAAGGATACATTTCACAGAAGTCCAGTGTTCTTCACCTGGATTTGACTGATATCTGCTTGTGACACTCACAGCATGGGCTATATCAGGTCGTGTACATAGCATGGCATACATGAGGCTCCCTATTGCAGAAGCATAAGGGATCTTGCTCATGCGTTCTATTTCCTCAGGTGTGCTAGGGCACATCTTCTTGGAAAGATGAATACCATGTCTGAAGGGTATTAATCCCCTCTTAGAGTTTTCCATACTAAACCTCTTTAGTACTTTCCTCTATGTACATCTTCTGTGAAAGTCCTAGCATCCTATTCGGTCTATCCCTATAGACCTTAATTCCTAGAATAAAGGATGCTTCACCTAGGTCTTTCATGGAGAATTCCTTGGACAACCATATTTTGACTGTCGTCAACATGGGAATATCATTCCCAATAAGGAGGATGTCATCCACGTACAATACGAGGAAGACAACAGCGCTCCCACTGACCTTTTTGAAAACACACGGTTCCTCTTCATTTTTGATGAAACCAAACTTTTTGATCACATCATTGAAACGAGTGTTCCAGCTCCGAGATGCTTGCTTAAGTCCATATATGGACCTTTGCAGCTTGCAAACCTTGTGATCAGTATCACTGGATGTGAAACCTAGCGGCTGTTCCATATAGATATCTTCCTCAAGATATCCATTCAAGAATGCCGTTTTCACGTCCATTTGCCATATTTCATAATCGAAATAGGCTGCAATGGCAAGCAATGTGCGGATGGATTTTAGCATAGCCACTAGGGAAAAGGTATCCTGATAGTCAATGCCTTCGCGTTGACTATAACCTTTTGCCACTAGTCTAGCCTTGAATGTCTCCACATTCCCATCTGCACCAATCTTTCTCTTGAAGATCCATTTACACCCAATAGGTACTATACCTTCTGGTGGATCTACCAAGGTCCAGACTTGGTTTGAGTGCATCGAGTCAATTTCTGACTGCATTGCCTCTAGCCATTTCTCGAAGTCGATATCTGATATTGCCTCATTGTAGGTTTTGGGATCATCACCATGAGCACCATTACCTACGAGGAACATTTTCTCTACTTCCTCTGAAATAATACCTAAGTATCTTTTAGGAGGACGAAAACTCTTTCCGATCTACGAGGTGGAGGAGGTAGTGTTCTTATTGGCTCAACCTGATTTGGTTCCAATTGGTCCTTAGCTTGTTGTACTTGTGAGACTTTCTCATCAAGCTTAATCTGCTTTCCAATGCCGCTATCTTGAATAAACTATTTTTCAAGAAAGATGGCATGTCGACTCACAATCACATTATGGTCTTCTGGAATGTAGAAATAGTATCCTAATGACTCTTTAGGATATCTTATGAATTGAGCTTTGAAGGACCTAAACTCTAACTTATCCGCTTGTTGTCTTTTGACATGAGTCAGACAACCCCAAATTCTGAGATGACTCAGACTTGGTTTCTTACCATGCCATATCTCATACGGTGTGGTAGAAACGATTTTAGAGGAAATAATATTCAGTAAATAAATTGAAGTTAACAATGAGTGTCCCTAAAGAAAATTAGGAAGGTCTGTGAAGCTCATCATGGATCGAACCATATTCAATAGAGTCTAATTTCTCTGTTCTGAAATCCCGTTGAGTTGAGGTGTTCCTGGTGGAGTCCATTGAGAGACTATGCCATTTTTCTTGAGATAGTCTAGAAATTCTTGGCTAATGTATTCACCTCCTCGATCTGATCGAAGAACCTTAATGGGTTTTTCAGTTTATTTTTCTACTTCATGTCTGAATTCTTTGAACTTTTCAAAAGCTTCAAACTTGTGTCTCATAAGATACACATATCATACTTAGATAGATCATCGGTATAGATAATGAAGTAGACAAAATTGCCTCTAGCCGGTAAATCAAATGGGCTGCACACATCAGTATATACTAGTGCAAGGAGATCTGTGGCCCTTTCTCCATGTCCTATAAAAGGAAGTTTAGTCATTTTGCCTTGAAGACAAGATTCACAAGTTGGATATGACTCGAAAGTCAACGGACTCAATAGCCCATTTTTCTCCAATTTGTTTATCCTATCTTCTGCTATATGATCTAATCTCAGGTGCCATAGATACCTGTCATTTGGACTATCTCTAGGTCGTTTGGCATTCACGTTTTGCTCGATAGTTAGAATAGATACATCAATATGTAACTGATAAAGACCGTTAATAAAGAAACCATTTGCAATTTTATTTCTTTCATAATGAATGTTACAATGGTCCTTAAAGAAGGTAATCACATAGCCTTCTAGTGCTAAGCTTGAAATAGAAACCAAATTTCTGCTAGCTGCAGGCACATAATAACAAATCTTTCAAAACTAAGTCTAAACCAGATGGTAATCGAAGAGAGTATGTTCCCACCGCCACTGCAGCAACTCTTGCTCTATTTTCGATGTGTAGGATATGTCTCCATCCCTCAGTCTTCTGCTATTCATAAGATCCTATATGGAAGTACACAAATGAGCACTAGAACTAGAGTCAAGCACCCAACTGGATGCAGAAGAAATCATAAGGTTAGACTCAATAACGAGCATACCTCCAGAAGGACCTTCCTTCTTATTCTTCAGGGTGGCCAGGTAAGTAGGATAGTTTCGCTTCCAATGGCCGTCGCTGTTGCAATAGAAATACTTTTCTTTAGCAGTGGCTTTCATCTTCAGCTCTGCCTTCTTCTTCTTTCCTCCATCCATCTTCTGCTTTTTCGTAGACTTCTTTTTCTTTTCAGAAGACTTTTTTTTGGAAGAAGTCCATTCCATAGCAAGAACTGAGCCTTTAGAATCTTTCATAGAAAGCTCAACGGTGACCAGCATGTTCATTAATTTGGCCAAGGAATTTTGAAGTTTATGCATGTGGTAATTCATGATGAATTGCCCATATGCATCAGTCAAGGATTGCAGAATAACATCGTTCTGCAGATCCAAGTCTAACTTCAATCGAGCTTCTCAAGCTCTTCCAAGTCCTTAATCATCATCAGACAGTGATCTTGGACTGATTGCCCATCATGCATCTTAGTCTTAAAAAGTCATTTCGTGACTTGATATTTGGCTGCACGACTCTGTTCACCAAACATCTCCTGCAGGTGAGCCAACATTTGGCGAGCAGTCCCGATATCTTCATGTTGGCACTGGAGCTCATCAGACATCGAGCCCAACATGTCATATCTGGCCTAATTATCTTCGTCTATCCATTTTTTCAGAGACGCTCTCTATTCAGTGGATGGATGGGCTGATAAGGTGGGAGGGTCTTGGTCCAATACATGTGTTAACTTCTCGGAACCCAAAATAATTTTGTAGTTTCTAAGCTAATCTTTATAATTGGGTCTGGTCAGTCTATGTGTGTCCAAGATACATGCCAATGGGTTGGATGCAGACATTTTCCTGTAGAGAGTCAAAGATTCTAGTTAGATACAGTAATTATCACTTGACTAATTTGTTTAGGAATTTTACTTTTAAACAAATTAGCTCTTACTATTTTGTTGGATCCCTACATTTTCTCTATAGAGATGCGAAAATCTTCACGATTAATGATTTCTAGTGGATGGTGTGGTCTCACCAACTGACTCATCACCTCACCTAACAGTTATTGGTGATGGGTTAGCCAATGAGTGAACAACTCTTGTTCAATGATTCTCTAATCATGGTGCATCCAAACTTAGTCTCTAATTCATGAATCTCACCATATCCAAAATATTGATCCACTCCTTAGTTAAGTCAGACCCATCATTTGCACAGACTAGATTTCTAATTGAGTCTCTTACCGTATCCGAAATATTAAGCCCAACTCATCCTCCAGTCCATAGCATCCGATGCCTAATAGACATGGTTGCATGTTTCTGATGCAACTGAGCCACTGTATCCAGCCGAGAATAATCAACCCCGGGAAGGGTCCGCATATTTACAATGGTGGAAGACCTCAGACTTAATCTTTTCTTAGGAAGAATTGATTCAGGTCTCATTAAACTAGACTTGTCATAGTCATAACAATTATGACTAACCTAGTGGCATGGGTTAGCTCGGATTATTGACCATCTCAAATTAGAATTGAGTCAACAGATATGGCCAGGTAAGTGAGACCAGTGGAAGGGATATGCCATTAACTCATACAAAAATGCACTCAGGTTGAGTAGCTCCCAATTAAAAACCAGTCGGTCGTATGTGCCAAACTTACCTTAGACACCAAATTGTTGAGCTAGAACCAATTGGATTAGCTTACAATCCAGACTCTAACCTCTGAGCCTAATTAGGTCTTGCTTGATCGTGACTCGATCTTGACCCAGACTTAATCCTATTAGGCTGGTCAATTTAAGCATTATTGATCCCATCTAACCAACTCTTGATTCGGTTTGATCAACCGCTTAGACCTAATTGAGCTATCCAAGCCCGAACCCAATATTATGAATATGTCTTAGATCTAAAATTTTTAATTTTAGACCTAATTAATATTTCATAATCTTAATTCTTAATTAAGTAGGATTCATAAATAAAATATGCACAATAAATCCTATGGTTTCAGGATCTAGGGTTTTGCAGAAAGTAAGTTTTGAATTTCTGATTAAGGACGAACGCGCAGCACCCCTACACGTCATAAGAACATCCCATCATATGGGAAGAGGGGGCCTTTAAATTCTTCTTCATTCTTATGATCGGACGGTCAAGAGGAATGCCTTAATCAGGAACATGTAATACTACAAAATAGTTTTAGATCTATATCATATATCTCATATACAAATTAGATCTAATCATTGCATATTTTGCATACATCTTATATATCAAATCATGCATATTTTCAGATTTAAATTATCTCATAATAATCTAAAAAATTAAATTTAAATTGATCTTATCAAAATAAACTCTAATCTAGACAACTATGTTGAACTATTCTACAACTAGTCTAGACATGCATCAATCATATTTCATATGATGTTTAAAATTAAATAATTTTTAATTTACTATTTTTAGATGTTATTATAATAATTATAATATCAAAAAATAGTAAATAAATAGATCTAAAATATAATTTAATCAAATTAAATTAAAAACATGTAAGACTATTCTATAGAACTATTCTATTTTAGAACTAGTCATGCATATTTTTTAATCTTAGATCCAAATCATTTAATTTTAATTTTTCTGATTTTAGATCTGATCACATATCATGTGACATCTAAAATTACTTATTTTCTAATAAGAATAAATTTAAAATTAGATCTAAATACTTTAGAACCTTGGCTCTGATACCATTTGAAGGAAAATCCTGATTTTTCGGATCAGGTTCGTTCAGATTTGATCGGATCAAGAGATATATTTCAAAAAAAATTTTCTTTGATCCAAATTAGATTTAGAATGCTTTAGATCTAATTCTTATTATTTTAATAATAAAAATAAAATCTAGATAAATTAAATTAAATTTAATTTATCTTGATGTAGGGGAATCCTATTACCCGTTTGATGATCCTGTAAGCAGCGAAAGGTTTTGGATCTAGCCACGCAAGTTCCTACCCTCTATTGGTATCCACTCAAGTTGGATCTAAAGATTTTTTTCTTCTCTATCACATCTCCAAAAATTAGATCTGAATCTGATTTGGAGGATCTTCAAAATACCTTTCAAAGATCAGCAGTTGTCCTTTGTAGCAACACAACCTTCTAGCTTTCTATCACCTTTCTCTCATCTGGATTGCCCCAACTTGGATCCCAAACTACTTTGGGCATGGAGAGGAGAGGGAGAAGATGGTCTTGGCATGGAGGAGGAGGAGAGAGGCAGTCTTGGGGCGTGGAGAATTATATTTTTCTTTGAGTTAGGCGTAGAGTCTTATTTATAGACTATGCATGATCCAACTCCTCTTCTTCCCAACCAATCACAACCCTTTGTAAAATTAGATCTAAATCTAATTGGTAGAAATAGAGTCTCCTGGATTCATCCTTAGATGGTGCCTAAGATCAGTCAAACTTGGTTCTTAGGAGAAGTCTAATCGGAATCCAAAAAAGAGATGGAGTCCCTGTCCAATAGGGACTCCTGGGCGCCTCCAGCTTGGGCACACGCCAAGGATGGCGTGCGCCCTCCTTCTTGTCAGATTTTGGCAAAAGGACAAGCCTCCACCAGCTCTCCAATAAATGCATGATATGTGGACAGAAGTCAAAGTATCAATGGTCAATATTTGACCAGTCAAAAGTCAACTTTTGACCAAAGTCAAAGGACGAAAAATGGCAGATAACCAAAAATAGCAGGTATTGTATTACAAAATAAGACAACCCTTTTCTGATCTGGACAAGCTCCAATCCGACCAAGTGAAGGCCTCTGATTGAGTACAAACTCCTTTGGCTCAATCAGGACAACTATTTATGATAGTAAAAGAAGAACGTTAGGTTCAATCGAGTGCTAGCACGATTTTCTTGAACCTAATTGAATCTCATTCAGATCAATTGAACTGGATCAGTTCAATTAATGATCATCAGATTCAAACCTTTGTTTGTGTGACCCAGTTAGGTTTAATTCTATATGGTAATGGGATATGTCATGATCTCTATCATCGATATCATCGAAACTCCTTTCGATGGATCAGAACTCTTCTGATTCGAATAGCTAGAATGATCGATCATCTAAATCATTCTAATTGCTCCCAAAATCCATCAGTGATACCTAGTAGTATATGGTGGCAACCCATCAGAGCTGAATGCGAATCTCTTGGTGCAGCTACTTGTGTGATTAAATTCTTCTATCTTGAGCTCCGATCAGATTAGGATTAAGGTGAACTCATCAAACCCTAGTTTCTATCATATAATGTAATCATTCGATTCAAGTCTGATATGAAAACCTAAATAAAAACTCTTTCTATTATTTCACTCTGCCATGGCCATGGGCTTCTGAACTTGATTCTCATGATCATCTAGGGCTGCTCCTCTACCACCGAGGTAGATAGATTCCATCTTGATGCAATCTAGTTCCTACAATGAACATGCTATAGCCAACATACACCTCAGGATTTCGTATGGCTAGGAGACCGAGTTATGGTCTAGTCAAACTATAATGTCCTCAAGGTGAACTATTGATCCACCTCAGGTCAAAAAACCAGACACATCACTGCAGCATCGAGTCAGTTATTGACGAGAAGGTAGACTTCCTAATGACTACTCGAGGTGGTCACGCTCAGTGCCCTCATTCTCTAACGAGTACCTGTACTCTTACTCTGATTTTTTCACATCATAGACTCAAGACTCATCTACTAAAGAAAAGTAATTGTACACCAACCTTTCGGATCAATCACCATCCTCGTGATGATCCTATAGTCGGGAGCATTTTATGAGTTAATAATGATTATTCATGTCTTAAATTTTCAACTCTTGAAAATATGAATTATCATTACCATTAACTCAAAGGATGTATCACAGACACTAAATACACATATGTGATAAAAAATAATCCATTTTATTGATTTTAGTCAAAATTATAATTTTGCCCCTAGAAGTGTATTACAAGTGTCGGCCAATTTTGGCTTCTAGGGCATATATATTTAACAATGGAGATACCGGAGCAAGAGTATAGGTGCTCGTTAGAGAATGAGGGCACTGAGCATAACCACCTCAAGTAGTCATAAGGAAGTCTACCTTCTCGTTGATGACTGACTCCATGCTATAATGGTATGTCTGATTCTTTGACGTGAGGTGCATCGATAGTTCACCTTGAGGGTGTTATAGTTTGACTATACCATAACTCGATCTTCTGGCCATTCGAAATCCTAAGGTGTATGTTGGCTATAGCATATTCATTTGTAAGATTGATTATACTAATAGAGGATCTATCTACCTTAGTAGATGAGGAGTAGCCCTATGATAATCATGAGATTGAGTCCATAAGCCCATAGCCATGGTAGAGTGAAGATGATAGAAAGAGTTTCTATTAGGATTTTACATTGGACTCGAATCGAATGATTAATTCATATGATGAACATTGGATTTGACGAGTTCATCTTAACCCTAATCCTATTGGAGCTCAAGATAGAAGAACCCAATCATATAGGTAACTATATCGAGAGGTTCACTTTCAATTCTGATAGATTGGCACCATATACTACTAGGTGTCACTAGTGGATTTTGGGAGCAATTAGGATGATTTTGATGATCAATCATTCTAATTGTATGAATCAAAAAAGTTCTGATCCATCGAAAGATGTTTCGATGATGTCGATGATAAAGACCGCGACATGCCTTATTATCATATAGAATTGAACCTAACTGGGTCACACAAATAATGATTTGGGTTTGGATGTCATCAATTGTGCTAAGCTAGTTTGATTGATTTGGATTAGATCCAATCAGGTTCAAGGTAATCGTGCTAGCACATGATTGAGCCTGACTTTCTCCTTCTGAAATCTTTCTGATTCATCGTAATTGAGTCAAATTTGATTTGATCCATTCTTATATTTAGAATGTATTTATTTTTATCTAACTGAAATAAGTCCAGATCAGATTAATTATAGAAATTAAATCCATTCATAGTCAAATTGGACTAGGATCAAAAGTTGAACTATTTGAGAGAATTGAGGGTCACCTGATCAGATGCTTCTAGAAAATTTTTTAGAAATTATTTTGATCTAATTTTTAGATATGTGATAGAGCATGAGTTATGCATTGGGTGTACCAAATTTTGTAATTTTTGAAGGTGTCTATATTGAGTTATGATAGAGTTTGATTTAGATCAAACTCTTGAGGAAAGAGTCCTAGTGCATTTAAAATAAATAAGTTATTTTGATCAAAAGGGACTTTAAGTAGGCATTGGACATAAAAGCCTTTCTCACATCAAAGTGCATTTAATGCAAGAAATAATTTTTCACACCTAAAGTCTATCATCCCTAATATCCCACACCCCCTTTATCCTCTCTCTTCTTCTCTTCTACAAGTCTAAAAAGTTAGGTACAAATCTAAGAAGAAGGTCCAAGATTTTTGGCATAATATTCAGGATCTATGGGACGGTATTCATGTGATGGACGGGTTGCCTTCAGAAATAGTTTTGAAGGTCCTTCGAATCAGATCTAGATCTAATTTTTGGAGAAAAGATTTATGAAGAGAAGACATTCAGATCCTACCTAAGTGAATACTAGTAGAGGTCAAGCTTGTGCGTGGCTCCTTCCAGAACCTCAGGAATCAATAGGATCATTACAGGATAATTAGATTACCCAATCATGTACTTTAAATTAAATCTAATTTAATTTTAATTTTTAATTTTTAATATCAGATCATCATGATTAGATCTGAGAACTCTTAGATCTGATTAGATTTTTTGAAATTTTTTACAAAAATTTCTCTCATATCTGATCAGATCTGCACGATCTTATGGTGAAAAATAATGTTTTTCCTTCAATTATGAGGGTTTGAGGTAAGCCAAATCTGCAAACAATCGACTTCCAAATAAAATCCTGTACTTTTTCTTCGATGATTTTCATCAGAGGTTCAGCCTCGACCCACTTTATGAAATAATCTATTGCCATCAAGAGGAACTTACGCTGTCTAGATGCCATGGGAAAAAATTTGAGTATGTCCATCCCCCACTGAGCAAACAGCCATGGGGTGCTCAAGGGTGTAAGTTCAGAAGCTAGCTACCTTTGAATATTTGTATTTCTCTGACAGCGATCATATTTCTTGACATACTCTACAAAATCATGGTACAAGGTCAGCCAATAGTAACCCTACCGAAGTAGTCTGTGTGATAAGGATCTGGCCCCCACATGACTTCCACAGATTCCTTCATGCACTTCCCACAAGGCAAAGTCAACTTCTGAAGGTCTGAGACATCTCCGGAGCGATAAGGAATATGACCTTTTGTACAGCTTGTCTTCATACAGAACATATCGAAAGGCTTGATTTTTAAGTTTTCGAGCTTCCTTTAGGTCATGAGGAAGAGCTCCATCCTTAAGATAAGCAACCAATGGGTCAATCCAACATGACTCATGGTCGATCTATATTATAGACTATTGTTCTTCCAGACTCAGATGTTTCAGGACTTCAAAGAAGACTTCCTTGGGTAGCTCAGTCGAGGCTAATATTGCCAGCTTTGAGAGAAGTTCGGTCCTAGAGTTTTCTACTCTTGGGATCTGCATGATGTCAAAATTATTGAAGGCCAGAGTCAAGCTCTTCACTTTCTCAAGATATTTTATCATACTTTCTTCTTGAGCCTCATAATCGCCACTAACTTATCTGACCACCAATTAGGAATCATTGTAGACTTGGAGTCAATCTGCTTCCAATTCTTTAGAGATCCTTAATCTTGCAATCAAAGCTTCATATTCAGTCCCATTATTTATGGTAGGAAATTCGAAGCATAGTACATATTCAATGATGATTCCTTCTGGATTAACCAAGATTAGCCCTACACCCACACTAGAAGCATTGGACGAGCCATCTACATATAGAGTTCAGAAATCTTCGAGGAGGTTGGCTCTTTTCCCAGAGAAACTTGGTTGTAATTAGGGAACATTAACTTCAATCTGTTCGGCTCGGCTTCATCCAAAATGGTGCACTCAACTATAAAATCTGCTAGAATTTGGGCTTTGATTGATGGCTAAGGTTGGTAGTTGATGTCGAACTCGGTAAGCTCAATTGTCCATTTTGCTATTCTTCTAGAGGTATTCGTTTGATGAAAAACTGCCTTGATTGTTGATCAGTGAGGAGGGTTATGGTGTGCCCTTGAAAGTAAGATCGAAGTCTCTGGGCTACAATTAGTAGGACATAAGTTAGTTTTTCTAACTTAGTATACATGGTCTTGGTATCCATCAAGACTCGGCTTATGTAGTAGATCGACTGCTGTATTTTTGCCTCTTCATTGACTAGGACTGCCGCAAGGGCCACTAGGGAGATCACCAGGTACAAAAATAATTTTTCTCCAGATTCAGGCTTTGCTAATAGGGAAGGTGAATAGAGGTACTCCTTGAGCTCTTTAAAGGCTTGTTGACATTCAATGGTCCAGCAAAAGTTCTTTGGTTATTTTAGGATCTAAAAAAAGGGCATGCATCACTCGACCGACCTCGAGATGAAGCAGTTCAAGGCTGCCACCTTTTCAGTCAGGTACTGAACTTCTTTAATTGATTTTGGAGCAATCATCTCTTGAATGATCTGAATCTTCTTCGGATTTGCTTCAATTTCGTGTCTTGACACCATGAATCCTAAAAACTTTTTCGAAGTCACGCCGAAGGTGCACTTGGTTGGGTTCAGCTTCATCTTGTACCTCCTAACGGTGCTGAAGGTCTCTTTAAGATCGACAATGTGATTTATTGAAGCTCAACTCTTGATAAGCATGTCATCTACATATACCTCCATGTTGTAGCCAATCTGCTTTTTGAAGATTTTATTGATCAGGCGCTGGTATGTTGCTCCTGCATTTTAGAGTCCAAAAGGCATAATTTTGTAATAGTAAAGACCACGATCAGTAATAAAAGTAGTTTTTTCTTCATCCTCTGGTACCATTCGGATTTGGTTATAGCCGAAAAAAGCATCCATGAAAGTGAGGAGCTCATAGCCTGAGGTCGCATCCACCAGCTAATCAATCCTGGGTAGGGAGTAACTGTCTTTTGGACAGACTTCATTCAACTTTTTGAGGTCTATGCACATTCTCCACTTGTCCTTCGTCTTTTTGACAAGCACAACGTTGGAGACCCAATTTGGATATTTGACTTCTCAGATGAATCTAGCCTTGAGGAGCTTATCAACTTTCTCTGCAATTACTTTCTGCCACTCTAGAGCATGGCTGCGCATCTTCTCTTTCACTAGCCGATGTTTAGGATTAACAGCTAGGCGATGTTCCATGACCTCCGCATCTATCCCGGGCATGTCGTCGGAGACCCAAGCAAAAATATCTATGTTCCTCTATAGAAATTCGATAAGCTGCTCTCGTATCTCTTCTACTAGGTTGGAGCCGATCTATACCGTGTGCTTTACATTCCCATCATTCAGTGGAACAAAAATAAGGTCTTCCATAGGCTCTCCTCGCTCTTCCATTAGATCATCGCAGACATCCAACCCATCAACCAGACAAGGACCTGGCCACTCACCCCTCTGCAAGGCAATTGAATAACAATGCCTCGCTAGGACTTGATCTCCTCTGACTTCTCTGACTTCATAGCTTATTGGGAACTTTATTTCAAGTAGTATGTCGATACTACTGCCTGAAGTGCGTTTAGACCAGGTCGGTTGAGAATTGCATTATAAGTCGATAGAGCTTTTACTATCAAAAAGTCCACCTGTGCCTTGGATTGTTTTGGGTATTGTCCTGCAGCCACAACCAAAAGTTATTATACCTTCAACTGGTACTGCATCACCAGTGAAGCCTACCAATGGAGAGTTTATCGATCCAAGCTGACTATGAGGTATAGGCATTTGGGAGAAAGCATTATAAAATAAGACATCGACCGAACTTTCATTATCAACAAGAATGCGGCGTACATCATAGTCTGTAATATTTAAAGCAATTACAACCACATCATTATGCGGAAACTGAACACCTTAGGCATCTACTTCAGTGAAAGTTAGGGTCTCCTCAGTTCTCCGTCTCTTTATCGATCCCCTAGATCTGTCAGCCTCCTCTTGTCAAAGTCCTCCAAAGATGGTATTGATGATACTGAGAGATGGCCGATCTCCTTATTGTTCCTCCCTCCTTAGCTGTTCTAATTGTGATAGCACCCTTGGCCAATCCTCTCTTTCCTCAGGTCAATGTTGTAGAAATCGACCAAGTTGGTCTTGCCTGATGAGCTCCTCGATCTTATCTTGGAGTTGAATGCATTCTTCAATATAGTGACCATGGTCATGATGGTAGAGGTAGTATTTATTGGGATTGTGCTTGTCAGGATGAGTGTGCATCCTCTCCGACCTCGATAGCTGCTTCTTGATTTCCATCAGCACTTGGGTTTTCGAAGCATTGAGAGGAGCATAGTTGTGGAACCTATTGGGAATTGTGTCCCAAAGCCAATCGTCAGTCTGTTGATGGTTGAGATATTGTAATTGATTTATTAATTAATAAAAAATATTTTAGCATCTTTTTTCATCATAAGTTTATATTTTCTAATGAACTCCATTATTGTGATGAAGTTCTTAGGACTACTTAGTTTCGATAAAAAGAGGATTTATCGATTAGCTCTTAAATTTATTCACGATTAAATGATAGGCTGTTAATTAGGATGATAGTGTCTATCGAGCATAGGTCACTATATGCCATATAGGTTGGTTGTCCTCTTAACCAAGGTATGTAGAGACACTGGTATGACATACAGATGAGATATATGGATATATCATCATTGAACATGACCAACTCTAGAGCATTCTGCTATCGAGAATGTCTCTGATGGGATATAGGTATAAGTATCCCTTAGACCTGAGATCACCTCAGTGACTTGCAAGCAACTCACTGTACTTTAATACTGAACTAACTAAATTTTTAATTCAACAATGGAAGGCTTCTAGACACAGTCAAATACTTACGATGTCGGAGTGTGATTAAGATGAAATTGACCACTCCAAGAGTTGGAGAAGATTGTATCACTGTATTTCAATATAGCAAAATCTTGGCTAGGGTAATCCATCAGATGGATTTGGTATTTTGAAATACAATGTGGACAACCTGGTCAGAGTTGATAGTTGAACTCTAATGTGTCCTATGAGCATTGTGGTCAAGGGGATGAATTATATGGAAACTATATCCACATGGGTTCTAAGGATGGTATTCTACACCTTCGATCTATCCAACCGTCGGGTATCATTGCTAGATGGTCACTTCAATTGGTATAAAAATTTATTTCTATGCTACTGACTTAGGTTCGGACCTATGAGATCATATACATTAGAGCTTATAATCTGATCAGATGGTTGATCAATGATTAAGAATCGTTTTAGGGTTAAACAATCAATACAATTGGCATTTAACCTAGTGCAAGTGTTGCAAGAGAATCGATTCATAATTAAATTACTAATTAGCTTAATTTAATTAAATCAATAGGTTAAGATTAAGTTTAATTAAATATAATTTAATTAAATTTAGTTTGGGCTTGATTGGATCAAGTTCAATTGGTTTATTAGATAAGCCAAGTGCAAGGAAGAACTAGTCTTAGTCTATCTAAACTTGGATTAACCCAATTTTCTAATTTGATTAGAAAATAAATCAAAATTAAATTTAATTTAATCTAATTTAATTAAGTCTTTAAATGGGTTAGGGCCTTATTTAATTAAGTTAGTTTAATCTTAATTTTATTTGATTAAAAGATCTTATTTGACCAAATCAAAATAGGAGTCCTAGTGTGACTAAGACTCCCTATCTTCTTGCACCATCCTGGCCCTAATGCCCCTCATATCTATTTTTTAGATATTTTTCATGAAAAATCCTTTTCTTCCTAATTTTCATGCCTCCTCTCTCCCTCCAAGTCATATTTGAAAGTTAGGTGGAAGACCAAATCAAAGGAGGAATTGGTTTTGCTTAGGATTCTATGAGATAGAATCCTTATTGACCAAAATATCTTCCCTTAAGTGCTGCCTCCTCTTTTAATTAATTCTTCTCTTATTTTATAAAAATAATTTCTTTTTTTTGCACCCTTCCTTACTGGTCCATTCCAAAAATTATGGAGGAGGCACCCAAGAGTTGGGCGCCCCAACAACTTCCCATGTTTGGATATTCCTAGTCTACGAATTTGATCTAACTTGGACTCTTCTTTTTTTCTATTTATTGGATGAATTTTATTCTAATTTTTTTATAAAATATAGAGCTTTGGGAGAGGTTTAGGATGTGCAAAAATCAGAGGAAGATGGTCCTTGGGCATAGGGGTTCCATAGGCACCAAACTAGGTGTCTAGGTGAGAGAAAAGAGAAGAAGAAGATGGTCTTCTTCTAGGGCTGTTTTATTTTTAATCTCTCCTCCTTTCTTTTGAGTTTTTTTGAGAGAGTCTCAGATCAGCAAAATCTCATCTTTCTTCTCATATTTTGGAGAGTCTAAATTTTAAAGAAGGGAGCATCGGATCGATCATCGAAGAAGGATCAGCACAGTACTAGAATGCTGTGCTGATTTCCTGCATCGAACTTTAGATCATAGATCATAGGCTCATGTGGACGACTCCTAAAGGCCGAATGCGTATGCGGCTTATGACTTCATCCTCAAACCTAGATCAGTAAGTTAGAATGTCTAAACTTGCTCAGGTAATAGATCTGATCTATAAACTTCATACCTGCATTTGATGTAGTGTAGATCTAGATTGATTTGATCAATCTTTTTCTTTCTTATTTGATTTTAATTTTTAATTTAATATCATGTCTTAATCATGTAATAGATCTAAGATCTAGGTATTTACATGGTTATTTAAATAAATTTTAGATTTATTTAAGTCTTTTGCTGCAAGATTTTGAAAAAATTTCAAGATCTACCTGTGAAACTCTAGATCTAATTTTTTTAGAACCTTCTGAAGGGGGAGCCCTGTCATGCTCTTCTATCAGGGCTTCTTTATTTTTGAGCTCGGAGAGGGGTTCAAACTTGCTTACGCTCAGGGGGAGTTCTAGAGCGCGGTCGAGCTTCACTCGGCCTTTCTCCAGCTTCTGACATGCTCAACTCGCCCGCTCATCGCTCTTCGATGGCTTCGCCATCCTTGGCCTTAAAGGCCCCTTCTGCTCGGACGTAACCTTCAGCCTAGGCCAGTATATCAGCAAAGTTCCTAGGGTACTTCTTCTATAGGGAGAACAGTAGATTGTTCTTCTGAAGACCATCCTTCAATGCGGTCATAGCGACAGACTGGTCCAGATTACGGACCTTCAGTGCAGCAGTATTGAATCAGATGACATAGGCCTAGATGGACTCTCCTTCCTTCTACTTAATGTTAATGAGAGAGTTCGAACCTTGATGAGAGTGCCGACTGCTGACGAAGTAAGCCATAAACTAATGACTCATCTGATTAAAGAAGAAGATAGTACCTAGTTTAAGTGTCGAGTACCAATTTCTGACTGCTTCCTTCAAAATGGATGGAAAAGCTCAACAAAGAATGACGTCTGGTGCATCATGAAGTAGCATCATCATCTGAAAGGCCTCTAGATGATCGACCAGATCGATAGTCCCATCATAGCTCTCAAACTGAGAAAGCTTGAAGTTTGGTGGGATTGGTTCCTGCATGATTTGGTGAGAGAAAGGAGGATCGGTGTAGATATCATTATCATGAGAGAAGGAAGCATGGCGAAGTTTCTCAATCCATTGTTTCATTTCTTGCAGTTTTCGATCCAAGAGATCTTCGTAATCATGGATTTCCAGAGTTTTCTGGCTGAACGAAGGCAAAGTCTCTCTAGGGGTAGAGTCATGATCAAAGCAGGGGCTCCCTACCCTTTGCTTTTCTTTCTCGGAGGTGATCGATCAACTCACCTAAGTCGATCATCCCCAGATTGGGTCTTGGGGTTCCGAAGAAGCTTGCTTTGGTTGGATCGGCATTGGAGGTTGCTGCTGCTGCATAGCCTGCACTACTTCAGTGAGGCTCCTAACCTATTGAACCAGTAGGCTAAATTATTCTACATCCACCATTGCCATCGGTGGAACTTGAGATATCGAGGATGAGATGGGAGCAGGCAAATCTGGATGAGATCTAGCCACGAAGATGATCGATTGCTGGATGGAAGCCTTTCTGAGAGGCATCCTTGTGAGATCGATTGGGAAAGAAGAACTCCAAGAGGGAAGGAGAGAGATTTCTACTAAGCACTCCTTTAAGAATAAGAGAACCATAAGAGAAAGAGGGCCCTCCTTCTAGTGCCAATCCTATTGGTATGAAATCTGGTTGATACCAAAATCCATGCTAGAGTCGAAGAGGAGGAGGTCATCGTCGGCAACCTACAAAATAAGTCTCGATCGGAGTCAGGGGTGGTGGCCCCGATAAGATCCTTTAATGATCAAGTCAGCTCTTTCGACCAACAGAAATAAAGTGCTTAGGAAAGAAAGTGGTAAAATCTCGAGAGGAAGAAGAGTTCTTAGAAAAAATATATCTGGAGGGTTCCTTTTATAGACGAGGCCTATAAAAGACTGATGGTGATAGCCATAACCGTTGAGTAGTAGGCCGTTCAGGCCATGTGAAGTTTGTTGCAGAGAGTGGTGTTCGTTATCGTGACGTGCCAGTCTGTTGGGATTTAATAGTTGAAGTTCGAAGGAGGTAGGCGCTGGCGGTGAAGAACTTCAAGTTTCATCAATTTCAGAGGAGTTCGGACTTCTTCAGAGTCGTTTGTGTGTAAGTGGGTTCATGTTGTGCAGATTGCTGGATCCGCGTAGGCGTGGAGGCCCTTCTAGGCGACTGTAGGAAGTTCGATCGAAAGAGGTTCGGAAGTTCACTGGAGAGATCTTGAAGGAAGTTTGCTGGAGGAATTCAGGAGGAGGTCTGTTAGAAGGATTCAGAAGGAGTTCAACTGACGGAGAAATCTAGTTGAGGATGAAGTCCAAAATAAGTCTGACTGATGGAGGAGTCCGACCATCGAAAAAGTTTGGAAGACTTGCGAATGGAAAAGGTCGGCTGGAGGAATGTCTAAAGGAGCCTGCCTGAGATGGAGAAGTCTGGCTAAAGGAGAAGTTTGGAAGACTTGCAATCGAAAAAGATCAGTTGGAGGAATGTCGAAAGGAGCCTACCTAGGATGAAGAAGTTCGGCTAAGGAGAAGTTTGGAAGACTTACGATCGGAGAGAGCTGACTGCCTGGGGTGGAGGAGCTCGGCCATCCTTGCCATTCAAGCTCATCCGGATGAGGTCCAGAGGGATCTTGCGAATTCGATCGAGGGTCAATCTTGGTCGTCGCTATCGGACGGGATCATTCAGCAATCAGATATCTGGCCAAATTCAGCAAGAGCGGGTTCGTCCCTAATAATTAGCATCACTATAGAAATTATTATCAATATTATTATCAATACTAGTATGAGCATCCTTATCAATGTTATCAATATTATTATCAAGTTTTTTTATCAATATTTATATTAACATTATCAGTAGCATCAACATTATCACTAGCACCCGTACTCTTACACTTTCTATAATGACTTGCTAATTGAGCCATATGTATGACTACAGGTATATCCATGTGATGCTCAACATAAAGATGCACCGTGTCTTCATGGTTTACTTGACTAAGTCTGAAAAACTTGTTGGTCATTATATAAAACTGTAAAGCTATGTTTGAAGTCTCTTCTTGGTATCTCATCATGCATCTTTTCCATATTAGTATAACCCAACTCATGTAACTTATCAATGATGTCAATATATATATGATACTTTGTCTACATTAATATGTCTATCACCAATCCACTATCATAATGATGGTTGGCAAATGAGCCACTATAATGATAACAATTATATCCATGTTGTAAAGGATTATAAATTTATGTAAACACAAAATCAATTGATATAAGGACATTGAAGAATTTTTAAACAAGACATAATGAGTCCATTAAACTATTAGATAATATTCAAGAGCAGACATTAGAGGTCCACCGAAACATCATATAATAAGCCTTTTAGCTTCCTAAAATAAGGGTTCCTACAATAGGCCTAAGCAGATATTAGAGATCCACTAAAGCATTATACAATAGGCCTTTTAGCATCTTAGATGCAATGCTAGATATTTCAGTAATTTAGCATTCAAAAATAGAGATTTAGGAAGCACTAAACATACAAAATGCTAAAATTCTAGTGAAAATATAACAACATCGAAACAATAATTATATAAACAAAGTACAGATCCCCATACACAAAAAAAGTCCTTTTCTTCATGATGATAATGACATTCCAATAGAAAATGGAAAGATAACAAATTTCATCGCATAAGTCACAAGCTTGACATATCAAGATATGGTCGGTAATAGAGAAGAAGATATGGAACTATTGGATTGGAAGGGATGGAGGAATAGAGTGGAGTTAGTTGAATCACCTTTCATTTTAATTTCAATTGAATTTTGCCCATGTTTAATTTGCTTTATTAGATTACTTATAGATCAAGTGCAGTCATGTAATAGCCATGAATAAATAATGTGGAGTTTCATTTATCCACTTCTTTTAAATTTATTGGTGCGGAAATTCGGGAGGATGCCGGAGGTAGTTGGAGTTGAGAAGATGAGACTATTGACAGGACCTGCAAAATAAAGTCCAAATCGAAGGTGGGTGGCTCTGGCAGGATCCTCCGATGCTCAAGTTAATTCTTCGGCCAACTAGAATGGAGTGCTTAGCATGTAAAAAAGCCAAGTGATGGGAAGAAAAAGAGAGCTTAGAGAAAATATATCTGGAGGATCCTTTTTATAGATGAAGCGTGTAACAAACTGATAGCGACAGCCATAATTATTTGGTAGTGGGCCATTCAGACCATGTGGAGTTTATTATGGAGGATGAATTATCATTTGTCGTGACTTATAGGTGGTGTAGATCTCCTTGTTGAAGTTCGAACGTAGGTTGGAGACTTTAGTATATGTAGCAAACTTAGGGTCGGTCGAGGTCCGTTGGAGGCAGCGTCTAATTGCTTTAAGAGGTTTGGAAGCTTCCTGAGTTGCGCACAAGTGGGTGTCCCCTAAGTTGAGATCTGAGGCTTCCATGCTTCCTTCTTTATGAAGCAATTGTGGTTTATTAATGACTTGACGAGGTTCCCTTGGGTGGTTCCTACTGACAGGCATGGTAGGGATTACATAGGTTCATGACTGGTGGAGTTCGTCCGGAGTGAGCATGGTTGGAGGAGTGTATCCGAAAGGAGCGAGACTGGAGGAGTTCATCTGAAGGAAGTGCGATTCGAGGGGTTCGTCCGAAGGGAGCGTGACTGGAGGAGTTTGTCTGGAAGGAGCGTGATTAGAGGAGTTCCTCCAGAGGGAGTGCGACTGGAGAAGTTTCTCCGAAGGGAGCGTGACTAGAGGAGTTCGTCCGGAGGAAGCGCAGCTGGAGGAGTTCGTCCAGAGGGAGCGCGACTGGAGAAGTTCGACTATCTTTCAAGCTTGCAGCCAATCAAGATTGGGAGAGCCAAACTTGAGCCCTACCACTCATCATAAGTTGAGAAGTAAGATTAGTTAAATAGCAGTTCCCTCTTACTATTTGAGATCGAGCCGCCAAACTTTCATCTGTTGTTGAGAGGTTCTGTAGTATAAACTCGTTGCTGAGAAAATCAACAAATCCCAATAGGAAGGAGGTTGATGGTCAAGGATTTTGCCCAAGAATTTTGATGGGGGTCTTTTTATTCCAAATACTTGCCTTCCTACTCCCGAATTCGAATTTCGAATGAAGAGAGTATAGAGAAGTTACTGTAGCCAAAGTTCTTTGGCAGCCTCCCACTCTAGGAGAACAAAATTTTTTATCTTTTTTCAAATTGGCATCGAGATTTTAATGTCGAATGACCTGAAGAGGCAATTCTCTTTGAAAATTCATCTGGTGTAGAGCTCTATGTACGGTGCAATTAGTGTTTTATCAGGCAGCAGGCATGAGTGGAATATGTGGCGAGTTAAGATTGGCTGAAGGAGTCTTGCAATCATAACTTCCCATGGTTTTGATTTTCTATTTAAATCTCTCCTTCTTCTCCTATGGCTTCTTACCTTCATTTGTGCTCCTTCTTCTTCTTTCTCCATTTTTCGTCATCCTCGAGTGTTCCGTCTTTGTCTTCCTTGTTTTCTCGCGGTATCTCCGACCGTCGGCATTCTTCTTGATCGTCCCTCATCTTTTCGGTCTTTTTTTCGAGTCTTCCAATTTACCTTAGGTCAGTCCCTCATCCCTATTCTTTTGATTTCTAGCTTTCCTGCATTCTTCGAGTTTCTTCAAGTTTTTCCAGGTGGGTACAGCCGTTCCTCATCTTCGAGTTTTTACCACCCCTTTTCTGAGTTTTTTGGGGATTTCTCTAGATTTAATTTAATCTAGATGTCATCCGAGGTTTCTTGGTCTAATGGTTCTAGGAGTCTGGTTAACCTAAACTCCTAAAATCCTAAGACCAAAACAGAACCTGATCTTGCAGTACCTTAGCCAAATTTTACATCCAGAACCATCCCTTGTTCTTTAATCTATGAAGACCTATCATTAATCAGTATCCAATATGAGGTGTCTGTCGAGTACGAGTTGGAACTTCCTGGACCGAGTAATCAAGCTTGTGCCCCTCCTCTAGATCGATTTTGCTTGTATTTGGAGGCATCCCACGTTGGATTATGGTTTCCTCTCCCCGCTTTTGTTGTATCTCTTTTTCATTTTCTAGACATCTCTTTAGCTTCTGTAGTACTGAATTTCTTTAGGCTCATAATAGGATTCCTTGCTCTCTATATATCCACTGAAGTTCGGCCTACTACTTTACTTTTTCTAACTTATTTTATCCTTAAGCATCATCCTACTGCAAAGGACTGGTGGTATGTTTCATCCTAGTTCGGCAAGAAGGGGTTGCTTAAGAGTGCCCCCTCCTCTATCCATAACTGAAAAGAGAAATTTGTCTTTATTTCTTACCTGACCCTAGACTTAGGACTTCCGCCTTGGAGAAACCTGAGGGATTCCGTCCGTCGAGCCTCGAGGTTAGAAAAAGAGGACCGAGAGTTAGTTAGCAAAATTAAGAATTTTCAAACTCCTCTTGTATCCAAGCTAATAAAAGAACAAACTCTATTCAACCTCGATCTCAATCCCTTGAATCCAAAAGGTACCCAGTCGAAGTTGTGGGTTACTTTTTTTCTCTCTTTCTCCTCTTTGACTGTGCTTTTGTCTTCTTCACTATAGAAATGGATGTCTAGGTGATTGAAATGCTCACAACGGGACTCCCAGCCCACAAGAGGAAAGGTAAGATGCTGGGAGAAAGTTCAAAAAGAGCAAAGGTGGACATTGCAAGCTCTGTGGTCCCCGTCAGCACTGTGGGTGCCCCTAAAGTTGCCCTCGAAGCCGAGGTTCTTCCCACTATCGAGTTTAGCACTACTACTGAGGCCACCAATCCTCCAATGCCACCGAGCCCTACTGCTGTGGCTCAAGTTCCAGAGCCTACCCTCGAAAGGGAGAAAGAGGCGGGGAAGAAGAGGACTAAAAGAGCTTTGAGAAAGTCCTAATGGAAGGTCCACCACAGTGGGCCCAATAGCTCCGACGAAGAAATCGGGAAAAACCCCCTCAACAACCATGAAGTCATCTGGGATTTGGTCGATGGGTTTACCATACCTGAAGTTGTAGATAGGATTGTAGATGCCGATGTTGACCAACATGCTTGGAATTCACTTGGATCCTTTCTCGAGGTAGTCACTTCATCCTTCTTTTTCTCTTTGACTTTCTTAATATTTTCTTGTTCGCACAGTTCATTTCATCATCATATATATATTTTTAAATAGATGGGCTATCAACTACTGGGCTACATTAGATTATTGAATTGTTTGAGGTCAGAGCTAGTGAAGGCCTAAGAAGATCGTCTGCCCGAAGTCGAGCACTTACTTAAGGAGAGGGACGAGATTGACCCCTCCTTGAAAGAAAAGTCCATGAAGGTCGAAGGTCTTCAAGAAGCACTCCACAAGGAGAAGGAGGCATCAACGGAGTTGAAGACCACTTTAGGTTTGGAGGAAGAGCAAAGAAAAAAGGCTGAAATTGAGACTGCCAAACTGAAAGAGCAAATTTCTGCACAGATCTCGAAGGCAATGGCCCAAGCAATAGAAGAGTTCAAGATCTCTTCTGAAATGAGAGATCTTAACATCAAATTTAGCCAAGAGGCCTTCAACAAAGGTTACGAGCTCTACGAGAGTAGGGTGGCCAGCAGATTTTCGAAGCTCGACCTTGACTTCTTGTATGAAGGGGCTTCTGAGGAGGCGACGGATCCATCTACTATTGCGACCAACCTCTTACTTGCCGAGCCAGCTCCAGCCACACTTCCGACCTCCTCTGCTCTTGCCACTGTTGAAGGGCCCGCACCGACTGAGGCTGCACTGAACTCTTTCGCCATTCTCCTGGAGGTCTAAGATCTACTTTTGTATTTTCTTTTTCATTTTTTTCTCTTGTATTAGAAACATTTTGATCAATGAAGTTAATTTTGAGAATGAGTTTTTCTTCTGTGAAATCTATGTGGTGATGTTTTCATACTTCAAGTGCAGTCTTCTATCGAAATCGACCTCCTTCCTTAGGGTGTCCTCTTGAAGTCCCACGTAAAGAGCCTAAGAAAAGAGGCTTATCAGGCTAAGAAAAAATTTGAGAAAGTAGAGGACGAGCTTTGAAAGTTGAAGAAATATTATTTTGAGGCTACAATTGAAGTTACTCGTCTTTGTCAAGTCCATAGAAAGGATGCTATAGACTATATCAATAAAAAGTGCCATCTAACAGAAGAGTTGGAACAAGTGAAGAAGCTTGGTAGCGATAAGGCATGGGTGCTAACGACCAAGACAAGTTCTCTAGAAGTCGAGTTGAAGGCTGCGTAAGAAAAAAATTGGTTACTCGAAGGAAACTCTGTGTGGTCAACCAGTCGGGAGGAGTATGCCTGGGACTAGACAAAGAAGTTCTTCGAGCTCCAAAATCAATTACAAGCAACTGAAGATTCCTATAATGAATATAGATGCGACTGGTGTAGCTAAGTCGCCGATCTCAAAGGAAAGCTCTAAAGGGCGGATGACGACATTGCTCATCTTCGACAACAATTATCTGAAGGTGCCCGAGCTAGCTCTAGCAAGGACTCAGTGGAGGTCCTATCTTTACAAAGTTCTCTGAAGGACTTATCCATCTTGTTTGAGAATAGCCAAAAGAAAGTATGGGAGTTGAAGATGCAAATGGTCTACCAATAGGATGCTGTGAAGGATGCAGAGGCCGAGTCGGCTGTGCTAAGAAAGAAGTTAAGAGAAGTTGAGGATGACTCACGGAGGCATAAGAAGTTGCTGAGTGAAAGTTTAGCGGTTCGACGGGAACTTGAAGAGAAGATCAAAGACTTGAAGTTTTCTTTGGTGCTGGCCAGCACTGGCAGTCCAAAGCCTGACTTCGAATAGGTCTTCGACTTCTTTTTTCCTTCTCCTCTTTATCTTTCTTTTTTGTAATTGGTCTTACAAACTTCCCCATGTATTGAACTTTTTGTTTTAATGGCAATATTATTTTGACAACTTCATCTCAATTATGTGCTTGCATAGCTTTTCACTCTTTCCTCTTCTTTAAGTAACTGAAGGTCTTCATCCATGTCAGGTGAGGTTCTCCTCCTGTCCCAGATATGGTTGACCTTTTTCTTGTCTTCCTATTAGGATAAGGTCTTCCTCCTGCTTCTGACAGCGTTAGCCTTCTTTTGTTAGGATGAGGTCAACCTCCTATCCCTAACAAAGCTATAGAAGCATAAAAGGATCATTGAAAGGACCTCCCTCCTCCTCTTGTCTTAAACAATCGAAGATCCTCATTCATGTCAGGACGAGGTTCTCCTCCTATTCCTGATATGGTTGGCCTTTATCTTATCCCTCCATCAGGATGAGATCCTCCTCCTGTTCTTGATGGGGTTGGCCTTTACCTTTGTTATGACGTGGTTCTCTTTCTATCCCTAACAAGATCATAGGGATACAAAAGGATCGTTGAAAGGGCCTCTCCCTTTCTTCTATCTTAGATAACTAAAGATCTTCATCTGTGTCAGGATGAGGTCCTTCTTCTATTTCTGACATGGTTGGTCTTTACTTTATCTTTCCATCAGGATGAGGTCCTCCTCCTATTTCTGACGGAATTGGCCTTTATTTTTATTAGGATGAGGTTCTCCTTCTGTCCCTAACAAGGTCATAGGGGTACAAAAAGGCCATTGAAAGGGCCTCTTTCCTTCTCCTATTTTAGATAACCAGAGGTCTTCATCTATGTCAAGACGAGATCCTCCTTCTATTCTTGATATGGTTGGCCTTTACTTTATCCCTCCATCAGGACAAGATCCTTCTCCTATTTCTGATGGAGTTGGTCTTTACCTTTGTTAGGACAAAGTTCTCCTCATATATCTAACAAGGCTATAGGAGCACAAAAACATCATTGAAAGGGCTTCCCTCCTCCTGTCTTAAATAATCGAAGATCCTCATTCGTGTCAGGATGAGGTCCTCTTTCTGTTTCTGACACGATTGGCCTTTACCTTGTCCCCTCGTTAGGATGAAGTCCTCCTCCTGTTCTTGATGGGGTTGGCCTTTACTTTTGTTAGGATGATGTTCTCCTTCTATCCCTAACAAGATCATAAGGGCACAAAAGGGCCGTTAAAAGGGCCTCTCCCATCCTCCTATCTTAGATAATCGGTAGTCTTCATTTATTTCAGAACCTCCTCCTATTCCTGATATGGTTGGCTTTTATTTTATCCCCCCATCAGGACGAGGTCCTCCTTCTGTTCCTGATGAGATTGACCTTTATCTTTGTTAGGATGAGGTTCTCCTCTTGTCCTTAACAAGGCTATAGGGGCATAAAAGGGTCGCCTCTCTCCTCCTCCTGTCTTAGATAACCGAAGGTCTTCATTCGTATCGGGACGAGGTCTTCATTCGTATCAAGACGAGGTCTTCCTCCTATTTCTGACATGGTTGGTCTTTATCTTGTCCCTCCATCAGGATGAGGTTCTCCTCATGTTCCTGACAGGGTTGGCCTTTATCTTTTATTAGGACGAGGTTCTCCTTCTGTCCCTAATAAGATCATAGGAGCATAAAAGAATTGTTGAAAGGGCCTCTCCATTCCTCCTGTCTTAGATAATCGGAGGTCTTCATTCATGTCAGGACAAGATCCTCCTTCTGTTCCTGACATGGTTGGCTTTTACCTTATCCCCCCATCAGTATGAGGTTCTCCTCCTGCTCTTGACGGGGTTGGCCTTTACCTTTGTTAGGACGAGATTCTCCTTCTGTCCCTAACAAGGTCATAAAGACAAAAGGGCCATTGAAAGGGCCTCTTCCCTTCTATCTGAGATAACCAAAGGTCTTTATCCAAGTCAGGATAAAGTCCTTCTCCTGTTTCTGACATAGTTGGCCTTTACTTTGTCCCCTCCATCAAGATGAGATCCTCTTTCTATTCTTGATGGGGTTGGCCTTCATCTATAGGTGAAGTTTGATTAAGTCACTTCCTATCATCACATGATTTTGCACCAAAAAATGAAAATATTGGAATAAAAAAGTTTTATTAGGATAGAATTACTGGTAGAACATTCATAGATTTTCTAAATTTCAAGATCGTGGGAGCATTGATCCTCTTAGTTCTTTTGGATAATATATTTCTAATCGGATGATTTCCACCATCTTATAAGGATCTCCTCAGTTTGGAGTAAGCTTTCCTTGATTTTAAGGCTGCGAAACATCTGCTCGTCGGAGTACAAGATCCTCTATTCTGAATGTCTTGCTCTGACTCTCAAGTTGTAGTAGCGGTTGCTTGTAGGCCATCATCCGGACTTAAGCTTTCTCTCACTTTTCTTCTAGCAAATCAAAGTTTGCCCTAAGGTCCTGAGAGTTATTCTACTCACTAAAAGTTTCAACTCATGCTAAAAGAAGTTCAAGCTCGACGGAGATGACCGTCTCTATCCTAAATGCTAATGCAAAAGAGGTTTCTCCTGTTGGCAACCTTTGGATGATTCTGTAAGCCTAAAGCACGTGATAGAGTTCATCCATCCAAGTTCTTTTTGCTCTTTCAAGCATAGCCTTTATCCCTTGAAGTAAAATTCTATTAGTCACTTCTACCTCTCCATTTGCTTGTGGATGAGCTACTGATGTGAAATGATGAGATATATTCAAGTTTTTGCAGAACTCAGCGAACTTCATACCTACGAACTGACGTCCATTATCAGTGATCAATGTTTAAGGTAGATCAAATCTACAAACAATTGACTTCCAAATGAAGTTCTAAACTTTGGCCTCAGTGATCTTCGCCAAGGATTAGGCCTCAACCCACCTAGTGAAATAATCCATGGCTACCAGTAGGAACTTTCGTTGTCCAGATGTCATGAAAAAAGGTCCAAGTATATCCATTCTTCATTACGCAAATAGTCAGGGGGTGCCCAGTGGTGTAAGATGTGAATGTTAGATATGTGTGCCCTAGAAGCCAAAATTGGCTGACACTTATAATACACTTCTAGGGGTAAAATTATAGTTTTGACTAAAATCAATAAAATAGATTATTTTCTATCACATATGTGTATTTAGTGTCTGTGATACATCCTTTGAGTTAATGGTAATGATAATTCATATTTTCAAGAGTTGAAAATTTAAGACATGAATAATCATTATTAACTCATAAAATGCTCCCGACCATAGGATCATCACGAAGATGGTGATTGATCTGGAAGATTGGTGTACAATCGCTTCTCTTTAGTAGATGAGTCTTGAGTCTACGGTATGGAGACACCGGAGCGAGAGTACAGGTACTCGTTTGAGAATGAGGGCACTGAGCGTGACCACCTCGAGTAGTCATTAGGGAGTCTACCTTCTCGTCAATGACTGACTCGATGCTGCAGTAGTGTGTCTGGATTCTTTGACCTGAGGTGCATCGGACAGTTCACCTTGAGGGTGTTATAGTTTGACTACACCATAACTCGATCTCCTAGCCATACGGAATCCTGAGGTGTATGTTGGCTATAGCATGTTCATTGTAGGAACTGGATTGCATCAAGATGGAATCTATCTACCTCGGTGGTAGAGGAGCAGCCCTATGATGATCATGAGAATCAAGTCCAGAAGCCCATGGCCATGGTAGAGTGAAATAATAGAAAGAGTTTCTATTTAGGTTTTCACATTGGACTTGAATCGAATGATTACATCATATGACAGAAACTAGGGTTTGACGAGTTCACCTTAACCCTAATCTGATCGGGGCTCAAGATAGAAGAACTTAATCACACAGGTAGCTGCACCAAGAGGTTCGCATTCAGCTCTGATGGGTTGCCACCATATACTGCTAGGTGTCACTGGTGGATTTTGGGAGCAATTAGAATGATTTAGATGATCGATCATTCTAGCTGTTCGAATCAGAAGAGTTCTGATCCATCGAAAGAAGTTTCGATGATGTCGATGATAGAGATCATGACATATCCCATTACCATACAGAACTGAACCTAACTGGATCACACAAACAAGGGTTTGAATCTGGTGATCATCAATTGAACTGATCCAGTTCAATTGATCTGAATGAGATTCAATTAGGTTCAAGGAAAATCGTGCTAGCACTCGATTGAACCTAACGTTCTTCTTTTACTATCATAAATAAGTTGTCCTGACTGAGCCAAAGGAGTTTGTGCTCAATCAGAGGCCTTCACTATGGATCTGACTGGAGCCTGTCCAAGGTTAGAAAAGGGTTGTCTTATTTTGTAAGACAATACCTACCATTTTTGGTCACCTGCCATTTCTTCGTTCCTTTGACTTTGGTCAAAAGTCAACCTTTGACTGGTCAAATGTTGACCATTGACATTTTAACTTCTGTCCACGTGTTACGCACCTATTGAAGAGCTGGTGGAGGCTTGTCCCCCTACCAGAATCTGGCAAGGAGGAGGGTGCACGCTAAGGGCCCAGGAGTTCCTGTTGGATAGGGACTCCATCTCCTTTTTGGATTTCGATTAGACTCCTTCTAAGAACCAACTTTGATTGATCTTAGGCACCATCTAAGGATGAATCCAAGGGACTCTATTCTCACCAATCAGATTTAGATCTGATTTCATAAAAGGTTATGATTGGTTGGGAAGAAGAGGAGTTGGATCACGCATAGTCTATAAATAAGACCTTGCGCCCAACTCAAGGAGTATCTAAAAATTGAGAAACCCCATGCCCCAAGGCTATCCCTCTCCTCCTCCTCCATGCCAAGACCATCTTCTCCCTCTCCTCTCCATGCCCAAAAGTAGTTTTGGGATCTTGGTTGGTGCAATCCAGATGAGAGAAAGGCGACAGAAAGCTAGAAGGCTGCGCTGCTGCAAAGGACAACTGCTGATCTTCAAAAGGTGTTTTGAAGATCCTCCAAGATTCAGATTCAGATCTAATTTTTGGAGATGTGATAGAGAAGAAGAGGATCTCTAGATCCAAGTCTGAGTGGATACCGGATAGAGGCCAGGCACTTGCGTGGCTAGATCCAGAACCTTCCGCTGCTTACAGGATCATCAACGGGTAATAGGATTACCCTTACGTTAAGGTAAATTAAATTTGATTTAATTTATCTTAAATTTTATTTTAATTATTAAAATAATAAGAATTAGATCTAAAATATCTTAGATCTAATCTAGATCAAAGAAAAAAATTTTAAAATATATCTCTTGATCCGATCAGATCTGAACGAACCTGGTCCAGAAAATCAGGATTTTCCTTCAACTGGTATCAGAGCCAAGGTTCTAAAGTATTTAGATCTAATTTTTAAATTTATTTCTAATTAGAAAATAAGTAATTTTAGATGTCACATGAGATGTGATCAGATCTAAAATTAGAAAAAAATTAAAATTAAATGATTTGGATCTAAGATTAGAAAATATGCATGACTAGTTCTAAAATAGAATAGTTCTATAGAATAGTCTTGCATATTTTCAATTTAATTTGATTAAATTCATATTTTAGATCTATTTATTTACTATTTTTTGATATTATAATAGTTATAATAACATCTAAAAAATAGTAAATAAAAATTATTTAATTTTAAACATCATATGAGATATGATTGATGCATGTCTAGACTAGTTGTAGAATAGTTCTACATAAGTTGTCTAGATTAGAAGTTTATTTTGATTAAGATCAATTTAAATCTAATTTTTTAGATTATTATGAGATAATTTAGATCTGAAAATATGCATGATTCGATACATGAGATGTATGCAAAATATGCCATGATTAGATCTAATTTGTATATGAGATATATGATATAGATCTAAAACTATTTTGTAGTATTACATGTTCCTGATTAAGGCATTCCTCTTGGCCGTCCAGTCATAAGAATGAAGAAGGGTTTAAAGGCCCTCTCCTCCCATTCGATGGGGTGTTCTTATGACGTGTAGGGGTGCTGCGCATGTTCGTCCTTAATCAGAAATCCAAAACTTACTTTCTGCAAAACCCTAGATCCTGAAATCCTAGGATTTATTGTGCATATTTTATTTATGAACCCTACTTAATTAAGAATTAAGATTATGGAATATTAATTAGGTCTAAAATTGAGAATTTCAGATCTAAGACATATTCATAATACTGGGTTCGGGCTTGGGTAGCTCAATTAGGTCTAAGCGGTTGATCAAACCGAATCAAGAGTTGGTTAGATGGGATCAACAATGCTTAAATTGACCAGCCTAATAGGATTAAGTCTGGGTCAAGATCGAGTCACGATCAAGCAAGACCTAATTAGGCTCAGAGGTTAGAGTCTGGATTGTAGGCTAACCCAATTGGTTCTGGCTCAACAATTTGGTGTCTAAGGTAAGTTTGGCACATACGACCGACTGGTTTTTAATTGGAAGCTACTCGACCTGAATGCGTTCTTGTACGAGTTAATGGCATATTCCCTTCCACCGGTCTCACTTACCTGGCCATATCTGTTGACACAGTTCTGATTTGAGGTGGTCAATAATCCGAGCTAACCCATGCCACTAGGTTAGTCATAATTGTTATGACTATGACAAGTCTAGTTTAATGAGACCTGAATCAATTCTCCCTAAGAAAAGATTAAGTCTGAGGTCTTCCACCATTGTAGATGTGCGGGCCCTTCCCGGGGTTGATTGTTCTCGGCTGGATACAGTGGCTCAGTTGCACCGGAAAAGATGCAACCATGTCTATTAGGCATTGGATGCTATGGGCTGGAGGATGAGTTGGGCTCAATATTCTGGATACGGTGAGAGACTCAATTAGGAATCCAGTCTGTGCAAATGGTGGGTCTGACTTAACTAAGGAGTGGATCAATATTTTGGATACGGTGAGATTCATGAATTAGAGACCAAGTTTGGGTGCACCATGATTAGAGAATCATTGAACAAGAGTTGTTCACTCATTGGCTAACCCATCACCAATAACTGTTAGGTGAGGTGATGAGTCAGTTGGTGAGACCGCACCACCCACTAGAAATCATTAATCGTGGAGATTTTCGCATCTCTACAGAGGGAGTGTAGGGATCCGAGAAAATAGTGGGAGCTAATTTATTTAAAAATAAAATTCCTAAATAAATTGGTCAAGTCATAATTACAGTATCTAACTAGAATCTTTGACTCTCTATAGGAAAATGTCTGCATCCAACCCATTGGCACGTATCCTGGACACACATAGACTGACTGGACCCAATTATAAAGATTGGCTCAGGAACTACAAAATCATTTTGGGTTTTGAGAAGTTAACACATGTATTGGACCAGGACCCTCCCACCTTACCAGCCCGTCCATCCACTGAACAGAGAGCATCTCTAGAAAAATGGATAGACGAAGATAATAAGGCCAGATATTACATGTTGGGCTCGATGTCTGATGAGCTCCAGCGCCAACATGAAGATATCGGGACTGCTCGCCAAATGTTGGCTCACCTACAGGAGATGTTTGGTGAACAGAGTCGCGCAGCCAAATATCAAGTCACGAAATGACTTTTTAAGGCTAAGATGCGTGATGGGCAGTCAGTCCAAGATCACTGTCTGATGATGATCAAGGACATGGAAGAGCTTGAGAAGCTCGGTGTGAAGTTAGACTTGGATCTGCAGAACGATATTATTCTGCAATCCTTGACTGATGCATATGGGCAATTCATCATGAATTACCACATGCATAAACTTCAAAATTCCTTGGCCGAATTAATGAATATGCTGGTTCACCGCTGAGCTTTCTATGAAAGGTTCTAAAGGCTCAGTTCTTGCTATGGAATGGACTTCTTCCAAAAGAAAGTCTTATGGAAAAGAAAAAGAAGTCTGTGAAAAAGCAAGAAGGTGGAAGGAGCAAAGAAGAAGAAGGCAGAGCCGAAGAAGAAGGCCGATGGCAAAGAAAAGTGTTTCCATTGCAACAGCGACGGCCATTGGAAGCGGAACTGCCCTACTTACCTGGCCACCCTGAAGAACAAGAAGGAAGGTCCTTCTGGAGGTATGCTCGTTATTGAGTCTAACCTTACGGTTTCTTCTGCATCCAGTTGGGTGCTTGACTCTGGTTCTAGTGCTCATCTGTGCACTTCCATGCAGGGTCTTGAGGATAGCAGGAGGCTGAGGGATGGAGCATGATCCTACGCATCGGTAATGGAGCAAGAGTTGCTGCAGTAGCCGTGGGAACATACCCTCTTCGATTACCATCTGGTTTAGACTTAGTTTTGAAAGACTGTTATTATGTGCCTGCAGCTAGCAGGAATTTGATTTCTGTTTCATGCTTAGCACTAGAAGGCTATGTGATTACCTTCTTTAAGGACCATTGTAACATTCTTTATGAAAGAAATAAAATTGCAAATGGTTTCCTTATTAATGGTCTTTATCAGCTACATATTGATGTACCTATTCTAACTATCGAGCAAAACGTGAATGCCAAACGACCTAGGGATAGTCCAAACGATAGATATCTATGGCACCTGAGATTAGGTCATATAGCAGAAGATAGGATCAACAAATTGGAGAAAAATGGGCTATTGAGTCCATTGACTTTTGAGTCATATCCAACTTGTGAATCTTGTCTTCAAGGCAAAATGACTAAACTCCCTTTTGTTGGACATGGGGAGAGGGCCACAGATCTCCTTGCCCTAGTACATACTGATGTGTGCGGCCCATTTGATGTGCCGGCTAGAGGCAATTTTGTCTACTTCATTACCTTTACCGATGATCTATCTAGGTATGGGTATGTGTATCTTATGAGACACAAGTCTGAAGCTTTTGAAAAGTTCAAAGAATTCAGACATGAAGTAGAAAAACAAACTGGAAAAACCCATTAAGGTTCTTCGATCAGATCGAGGAGGTGAATACCTTAGCCAAAATTCCTAGACTATCTCAAGGAAAATGGCATAGTCTCTCAATGGACTCCACCAGGAACACCTCAACTCAACGGGATTTCAGAACGGAGAAATCGGACTCTATTGGATATGGTTCGATCCATGATGAGCTTCACAGACCTCCCTGATTTTCTTTGGGGACACTCATTGTTAACTTCAATTTATTTACTGAATAGGGTTCCCTCTAAAACCGTTCCTACCACACCGTATGAGATATGGCACGGTAAGAAACCAAGTCTGAGTCATCTCAGAATTTGGGGTTGTCCGGCTCATGTCAAAAGACAACAAGCGGACAAGTTAGAGTTTAGGTCCTTCAGAGCTCGATTCATAGGATATCCTAAAGAGTCATTAGGATACTATTTCTACATTCCAGAAGACCACAATGTGATTGTGAGTCGACATGCCATCTTTCTTGAAAAATAGTTTATTCAAGATAGTGGCATTGGAAAGCAGATTAAGCTTGATGAGAAAGTCTCACAAGTACAACGAGCTAAGGACCAATTGGAACCAAATCAGGTTGAGCCAATAAGAACACTACCTCCTCCACCTCGTAGATCGGAAAGAGTTTTCCATCCCCCTGAAAGATACTTAGGTATTATTTCAGAGGAAGTAGAGGAAAATGTTCCTCGTAGGTAATGGTGCTCATGGTGATGATCCCAAAACCTACAACGAGGCGATATCAGATATCGACTCCGAGAAATGGCTAGAGGCAATGCAGTCAGAAATTGACTCGATGCACTCAAACCAAGTCTGGACCTTGGTAGATCCACCAGAAGGTATAGTACCTATTGGGTGTAAATGGATCTTCAAGAGAAAGATTGGTGCAGATGGGAATGTGGAGACATTCAAGGCTAGACTAGTGGCAAAAGGTTATAGTCAACGCGAAGGCATTGACTATCAGGATACCTTTTTCCCAGTGGCTATGCTAAAATCCATCCGCACATTGCTTGCCGTTGCAGCCTATTTCGATTATGAAATATGGCAAATGGACGTGAAAACGGCATTCTTAAATGGATATCTTGAGGAAGATATCTATATGGAACAGCCGCTAGGTTTCACATCCAGTGATACTGATCACAAGGTTTGCAAGCTGCAAAGGTCCATATATGGACTTAAGCAAGCATCTCGGAGCTGGAACACTCGTTTCAATGATGTGATCAAAAAGTTTGGTTTCATCAAAAATGAAGAGGAACCATGTGTTTTCAAAAGGGTCAGTGGGAGCGCTGTTGTCTTCCTCGTATTGTACGTGGATGACATCCTCCTTATTGGGAATGATATTCCCATGTTGACATCAGTCAAAATATGGTTGTCCAAGGAATTCTCCATGAAAGACCTAGGTGAAGCATCCTTTATTCTAGGAATTAAGGTCTATAGGGATAGACCGAATAGGATGCTAGGACTTTCACAGAAGATGTACATAGAGGAAGTACTAAAGAGGTTTAGTATGGAAAACTCTAAGAGGGGATTAATACCCTTCAGACATGGTATTCATCTTTCCAAGAAGATGTGCCCCTAGCACACCTGAGGAAATAGAACGCATGAGCAAGATCCCTTATGCTTCTGCAATAGGGAGCCTCATGTATGCCATGCTATGTACACGACCTGATATAGCCCATGCTGTGAGTGTCACAAGCAGATATCAGTCAAATCCAGGTGAAGAACACTGGACTTCTGTGAAATGTATCCTTAAGTACTTAAGAAGAACTAAGGATATGATGTTGGTCTTTGGTAACGGAGAACTCCAAGTCCAGGGATACACAGACTCGGATTTTCATGTCCGATATAGATGATCGAAAGTCGACATCTAGGAGTCTGTTTGTGTGCAATGGTGGTGCTGTCAGCTGGAAGAGTTCCAAGCAAACATGATAGCAGATTCCACCATGGAAGCAGAATATATCGCTGCATCAGAGGCTGCGAAGGAAGCATTCTGGTACAAGAAGTTTGCTGCAGAAATTGGAGTAATGCCATCAGATGCCATTCCTTACTGCGACAACAATGGCGCCATAGCCCTTGCTAAATTGATAAGTGGTAAAAATATACTAATAAAAGTATTAAATTATAAAATAAATTAATCTATTTTATTAGAAATTGATACTTTTATTAATCTTATGTAGGAAAGAAGGCCACCAATGTGAAGATCTTATTTTTTCTGGTTCAGATGAAAAAAATTTCAGGCAAAACGGACTTCAAACGAGCCCAGAATTGAATTTCAAAAAAAAAAAAAAAACACCGACGCAACGCTGACGTCAGGATGACGTCAGCATTTTTCGCGGCGCACGGTGGACCATCTGAAGGGTAATTCGGGAATTTCACAGCATAAAGAGCGTGCTGATTGGTTGAAGAACGCGGCGGTCCATGCAACACCGGGCTCGCGCACGGTCCACGGAGGGCAATTTGGGAATTCTGGATTGATCCTAACGGGCGGTTTTCACTGAAGCTTGATCGGACGGACGAGAAGAAGGCGCTGATGGACGGCATCCGCAGCTCCCGATCGAGATCCAACGGCTGAGATTCATCCCGACGTTAAACTATAGATCTGAAGCCTTCTTTCAACGCGATCGGACGGCCCAGATTCGATCCAATGGATGATCCAACGGCTGATATTAAATCCGACTTGATCTGGGTTATTTTAAGGGCTTTTTGAGTGGTTTTTGGACCGTTTGATCAAGATCTAATGGGCAGAATTACCCAGATCTTAATTTGAGTTGATTTAGGAGTCCTAAACCTAATTTTTGATGAATTTTGGGGGAAATAAAACTCTTTACCTATAAAACCTAGTGTTGTCGTGAGAAAAAAAAATAGAGAGAG